>JADKLZ010021306.1:0-21900 GCA_021533235.1 Biomphalaria straminea | reverse complement strand
TTACTGACTTAATGTAGAAGTAGATCATTTCATTACTGACTTAATGTTGCACATTAAACTGTTTTTCTCTTTACCTTTTGGTTTAGGTTTAGTGTAGCCTCCCTTTAGTATCTTCCCATTTAGATCTGTGACTCTTGAGCTGTTTTGTTTCTTAAAATGAATTTGTGTTATGGTTTAATCCAATTTTCAGGTTTCATAAATAACCGTTAGATTTAGTTCTTTTTTCTCTTTGTTCTCAGGTTGGGAGAAATCAGATTGAGAGATTTAAAATGTGTGATACCAGATTCCAATTTGTACCATTACTTCTTCAAAGCATTGGATCCAGAGTATGGGTCTGTTAAAGAAGAGGTTAGTAGCTAGTAGTAATTTCGACATGAGCTTCTTCATGCTGTTAAATTTAATTTCTTTTAGTCCCTCAGTATAACATATTGTTTGTTCACAACCCTTTTAAGTCACAATCTCATGGGATTCTTCAAATTATATTAATCCCATTGTGAAACGGCTTCAAAATAGAAAACTCTTTAGTGGTGTAATTATTTGAGTTGTAAATACTTTTTAATCTGAAGTGTCAGTTTTATAATTAGGACCGGGCCATGCAAAGCCAAGACATTTTGCATGTGTAGTCTCTCACCCTTAGATATTTCTTTCATCTCTACTTGTTGCATTACAAACTCATATAAGTCTAGAATTTGATTTTATATTAAACTTGCTTGAACAAAATAGAGTTTTGGTCCAAGATTCTTGGCAATGAAAAAGGGGACATAACTATCAAAGAGAAAGTTTTCATTGTTTTACTCAGCCTATTGATTACAGAACCTAAAGATAGGAATAAAAACAACACCTGTACCAGTAGCTTTGAAGAATTTAGGCAAATTACTGAATCACTTTCAACATAAACTTTTTTTTTTCTTTTTGGAATTGTTTATGGTTATAGTTTACTTTCTTTTTAACTTTCAACAAATGTACTTCATTAATGTGTTTTCTTTTAGGATTATTTCTAAAGTACAAATGTTACTTATTTTTACATCTTCTGAGCGATACACAATTTGTTGTTTTTTCTCTTTAGTTTCAATTCTGAAAACTGTTTTGTCCACAGTTGTCTAACGATGATGACATATTGCCTGGTTGGGAAGGAAAAATTGTAGCTTGGCTGGAAGAGGAAACTGGAACAGCTTGTTGACCAAGTGCTGGCTTACCTGGCTAGTTTCTCCATGCACGCATGTCCAACAATTTATTATTTAGCCCAAATCTTAGCTGAACCTTTCTTCTTTTATGTCAGTTGTATTCAAACTTGCATTGCATTTAGTGCTTTGGTCCTTTTAGTGTAGATGTTACACTCATTGTAAACTAGTTGTTTTGTGTGGGCAACTAAAAGTTCCAGTGATCAGCAACTAACTTCCTCCCTTGTCTTTAGCTGGTATGTGACCCTCTTGCTTTGTGATTAATATTGTCTACCTGGTGTTATTCAATTCATATCTAAATATATATACAACTTATAAAAGACACAGTTTTCAGTTGCGCTCTGTGACTAAACAAATGAACAATATGTGGTTCATGAATCTCCAAAGTTGAAGAATCACTGATATGAATGTCATTGCGACTGAGGGGTGGTAGAGTATTTGAATACCTTATTGAGTAGCTTGATTTTGGTATCTGCTTTTGTCAGATGAGGCTTAAGAAAGAAATATTGTCTAATAACTACATACTTTAATCTCTATGGGATTATTTTCCCCCAGGACCTATAAAGCTGTACCAGTGGCCTGTACATTGACTTACAGGTAGAGAGAAAATCTATTTCTGCAGGTTATTGCTTGAAGTTTTCTAAATGGTTCTTGGGATTGAAACTAGTCTTGCTGTTACCACTGCCCATCATCTGTAGAGTCATTGTAGCCTAGGGTTGTAATTCTATGGGAATGTTTATTAGTGAAAATAAAATATGCTACAGAGAGGCTGTTGTGAGAATTTGATCAAAATAACTATTGTATTGAATCAGAACTGTTATAATTTTATCATTGTAAATAGATAAGCTGATTTTTTTTCCTAATAATTCCATATAAAAATGTGGACTTACTTGAAGTTTCTAGAATAAAACTAAAACAGTGCTCATTTGTATATGTCAGTGAGTTGAGAAAAGTTTCTGGTGTTGCTGCCTTACTACTTAAACCAGTGTTTTGTTTTGTTTGGATTCATTGGAAATTAGTTTGTCTTTTGCTTTTTTTTTTCTCTTAATTTTCCACTTTTTTTACTTTTTTAATATTTTGCATTCCTAAATGGCCAACATTCCTTTGTTCACTTAATAAATCTTTAACTTTTGGTCTAGCGATTATTTAATGTCTCTGATCATAGCCATCTATAGAGCATAGTCATGATAAAGAAGATATAAACAATGTATTCATTAATTAATGATTCAAAGCAAACACCCAAGGTTGTTTTTTTTTCTTTGTGTGTTGTTTTTTTTTAAATCATTTTGTATTTCAAATGAAGGATCAGTAGTTCCATGTTTTGTATTTCAAATGAAGGATCAGTAGTTCCATGTCCAGATGTCAACCCTCAGGTCTTGAGATGCTCCCACATCTTTTTGCCTAGATACAGGTTCATATCTGTGAATTGTGAATCTTTTTTTTTTCTGCTTGATATCTTTAAATGAGAATCTTTTCACAACTAATACAGTTTAAAGCACATACAAATAAAAAAAAAACATTATATTGCTAAAAAGTTCCAAAATTAAATGCTTTTTTTCTTACATAGATCCATCTAAAACTATTTTCATTATTAATTTTTTCAAGGCAATTACTCTTTTTTTTTTTTATTGAATTGAATTAAGATCAGTAGGTAAATGTCCTGCTGCTAAGAAATATGTCCTACAGTGCTTACATAACAGTTTGCTTAGAAACAGGTTTTTAAAAAAAAATGTCTATACCGGTATATATAAAGAGAGCTATCTATAAAGAGAGTGTCTTCAAAAGTAATAAATATTTAGGCTCTGACCTATATTGCTAGAAAGTTTCAGAATTATTCCCACTTTTTGATATAGCATTGTGTTTTTAGCTTCATAAAAATATTGAATTGAATTATTAAGGCAAACAACTGAAATTGGTTCAATCTTTTACAGACAATTAGCTAAACATCTGTCTGATTGATACATTTAACTGTCATGTAACTAAACCTCTAATACACTTTGTTTATATATATTTTGGACTATTTTTTTAAACCACATTCCTTTGTACTATTTATAATTATTATATTTTGACTCTCACCAATATTGTATTGAAATTGATCGCATCCCTTAATTGACATGGATAAGCTCCCACCAGTGTTGACATGGGTAACCTTCATAGTAATAGCCATTGCAGTGTCTATAAGGATAAATGTATTACATGTGGCTCTGTACTGTATCTGCAGAGCATATATGATGACTATATATGTAAAATTTAGTTTGGCTTTGTTTAATCTGTGGTCTACTCAGTGTTGGTGGTAACCTATGGTCATCTCTTTAGTGGTCAGCCATGGCCATCTGTTGTGATCATCTCTCTATATCTGGTCAACATGAAGAATGTTGAATGTGCATTATGATTTTAGTGAGCTACATGTCCCAGTGTTCATTCATCCGTGTAGAGGTTGAGAATCCTTGTAATAAATTGATATGAAGAATCCCATGTCAGCTCAACAGTCTCCAACACAGCTCGTCATTTATTTTGGCGTAAATGTCTCAGTGTCTTTCACATTTTTGTTCTGACATTTCCACCATTACAATCTGTTTATTTATTACCATATAAGGCATAACTTCACAGTCTATTTCAGGCTTTCATGAATGGCATTGAATTCACATCATTTTGTCCCTATTCAATCCATTGTACATAAAACAATGAAAATAAATATGTGTGTATGAAGATCATCTTTCTTTTTGAAAATTTTTTTTGTGATCTCAAATTTTTTGTTTAGTTTTATATTTCTTGTCATCACTTATTCATATGAATGACAGTATTGTTGTGACAAGATTTCTACACCAGACCCACCTAGAGATAAACTTTTGATATGGTCATAAAATGTTTTACCTCTCTTCATTGATTCCAAGTTTTATAAATCTATGTTCAGAGATGATTTGTTTTATTTACTCTGTGTATTATAGTTGGTAGTTTCTGCCAACTATGAAATTGCAATAAATATTTTAATGCTTACATTACTTTTTTTTTTTTTTACTGACTGGTACTTATAGATGGGAAGGAAGGAAATGACTATTTTGAAACAAGTAGTCCACTGCTTTGGACCAAATACTCATTTTTGGAACTTAAGTTTGTTATATTTAATACACTTGATGCTATTTTTTTTTTTTTTGTTTATTTGTGTGTCAACTACATGGACATATCAAAACATTTAGCATGGGGTTGACATAATGCAACAGTGATGAGAACATGCACTTAGAGGTTGTGTACCAGTTAAGCTCATTGTACAGGTCAGTGTATATCAGTTTTAACTGATTGATCAATCCATCAAGACTGTGATCAGTAGAACCACTTAGTTGTGTTCAAAGTCAATACTCACTGGAAGTAGTTTCATCATTTCTACTACTTATGGTATTTACAATGCACATTATTATTTTACTATAAAGTGCTGTTTTTTTTTTTTTTGTTTTTTTTTTTTTGATGAAATTACTAGTGTCTCAGACAGAATTGTTAAAAGTTAGAAAGCAGAATGAATATATCTACTTTATTTTAAATTGCAGTCTAACGTTTTACCCAAGAAGTGTTTCATTTATTTTCTGCATTTCATACCTTTGTTTTTGTTTTAGTCTTAATATTGAATTAGTTTGTTTATGGTAGCCTTAAAATTGACTCACTTTGTGGTAGTCTTAACCTTGGCTCAGTTTGAGGAAACACATTTTAAAGCCTTTTAGATTTCTTAGATTAAAAAAAAAAGTGCAGTAATTACATTAAACTTTGTGTGGGCAAACTGGTTCTATTGGCCAGGACCAAACATGTCCTCAGGAAGCTTTAAGTGGAGATTTTCATTTAGAGTTGATAACTATAAATAGCTACCTATTTGGTGTACACATATTAGGGAAGTGATGATTAGCTATGCAGGCCGGTCTTAGGCCACTGCAACATATGCGATCGCAGTGGGCCCCGCGCTTTCATAAGCCCCGAGCTAATTCTATATGTAATTAATAACTGCAAAATAAATACGAAAAATTCCTGGAAATGTCCTGCACTTATTGGAATCTCCCGAAAACTAATAAAAGCTTCATGAAAAATAGACAAAATTAACATTAGTGTGTGTCATTCAGTACGGAAAACGCTAATTCTATGCGCGCTAAAAAAAAAAAAGGCATTGTCAGCTTTCATGTAATGAAATGTAATAATCGGACAAATTTTCCCTTAACTGGAAGTTCTATTACCTTATTTACTTTTATAGTCATAGTCATATAAATATGCTATAGGTTGCAAGATTCGTAAAGTAATGTTAACTTGATCGCAATTTTGTACTTAGAAAAGAATGAATAAAATGCAAAGCTGAATTTATTTTCTAATTCAAAATCTTAATTTTCACTTATTATCCTTATTCCCACCCAGGCTAGGCCCTGCGCAATCAGTTTTGCATAGGGCCGCGCAATAGCTAGGACCGGCCCTGTAGCTATGTCATTTAGAAGGTATACAATATATTGTATTCATTTTTAGCACTCTACTCTAATTTCTAAGTTCATTTGCTTTTAGCATAAACTAATTTGTATTAAATATTTGGCATTTCAGAAAAAAAGTAAAATGGAAATCCATAATAATGAAAAAATGAACTTTAGAATATTAGTTAATTACAGGTACTTATGAAACTTTATATATATAGACTTTATTGACATTGCCAAATCTGAATTTTTTTTTTGTTGCTTCTGTTTCCATTTTTATAGTTGTAAATTATGCATAAAATTGGCTTTAGTATGGCCTCTGTCAATTGCCAAGCAGTTTATAGAAATGAAATGAAAGCTGTGGTCAAAACAATGGGATAGTAGTGATTTTATTGATGTCCTAGACATTTACCATCACTTATATCCTATTTAGTGTATGTTGTGATCCCTCAGTATTGTTTGACTGCATTCAGGTTGTCCATTTCAACTTTTACATGTTAGAATGCATCCTATTTAGTGTATATTGTGATCCTTCAATATATTTCTGCATTCAAATTGTCCATTTCAACATTTACATGTTAGACTGCTGGACAATTTATCACTTGAACTTTTGGTGGACTCTTTAACCAGAATTCTAGCCTAATAGAACAGCTTTGTATTGATGAATGAATACAGGGAAAACAAAACATGTAGGTTGCAAGTTTGTATGTTCTAGCCCTACTTATAGAATTTTTGTAAAATTTTTTAAGCCAAAAAAACACCATTTAAACAAAATTCTTGTCCCTCCAAGGATAGACTCAATTTTAAAGTCACAATAATGTCCTTGCTTATTTCATAATTAGCTTACTGGTATGTAAGTCTAGTGACAGTGTTTACATTAGCTTTGTACTTATCTTTAGATAAATGTGTTAACTAGTGTTCCAATCACACATTTTTTTTTGCCATCCTGTGACCCTATTTAAAAGCCTTTCCAAATTGTATGGCATTGGTTTACCTTTATTGTAAATAAAAAATAAATGTTTTAAAAAATTATTTGTGAAATAATAACCAATGAATAAAATGTTTAGTGTATGAACATCATCTCAATATTGAAGCTAGCATTGATGTGTTGTATTCATTAGCTTAGATTCCATCCTATTATCAACTGTATGTTATACAAGTCTTGGGTTGGAAATCTGCCCTATGTAACACTTTTACCATAGCAAGCCTGTCTCAGTGGAAGCTGTTTTTTTTTTGTTCAATTTTTTTCATGAATGTGTACAAAATTAAGTTGTACAATTGAATAATGCCATTGAAATGAACTTTCCTAAAATATTTGTGTACATAACATTTCTAGTCACTTAGGGCAAAAAGAGTTGCTTTACTAAAACTTTGTGTACACCAATGTTTACTGTGTATTTTATTTAGTCTGTGTAACTGTATTTGACCAAACGTTCTGTCTGTGTATATCAGTATTTCAACCAAGCTCTCTTACTTCTAACTAAAACTGTTTACAATTTTGTTTGTCTGCTGCTCTGGTGGACACAAATTATCAATTGGTCAATAAAATAATGAATTTGGAAACATCTTTTTTCTTATTTTATCAGAAATAGTTAAAAATGTTTCAATTGTAATATATAAAATATTAAATATATTACTCCCCACAATATAGATCTACCAGTATTGAAATGTTTTCATTTTTTTTTAACTTCGGCTGATGAAAAAAAAAGAATTATCAAGCAGTGTGAAATTAAAAACTTCATGCCAAATTGGCCACTGACTTTATGCTCTTCATAAAATGCTCTTTTAAAAAAATATTTTTCAAGTTAGCATTTAGATAAATAAAAATATTAAGTTAACTGTGAAGAATTATGACTACAATGTTAAGTATTTGCCTATCGCTGTCTTAATCTTACACATACTATCGGTTACTAAATGTAGTTTCTTATCCCTATTGCCATGGAAACTACTTGAAAATAATAATAAAAGCAAACCAAGGCAAATTTAAATTCAATTAGTTCATACAATTTAATTTCAATTCCTCCTAATTGTATTGCTAGTTGTGGTATATCACATGAACTGCTTACAAAAATATTTTGAACAAAATGAACAGAGAACAAACAAATGGTGTAACATTTGGATTGCAAAACTTTCACTTCACAAGGCAATCATTCAACACTCTCATAATATTTACAATAATGGGTTAGATGGCACTAGGATTAGATTTGTTATAATACTTTAAAAAAAAAAAATGTCTTGCTTCCAAATCTGTCAAGTTAGGATACACGCCAAGCTTTATGTACAATTTTGAGTTGTCAAACAAGAAATATATGTAATAATGCATCATAATTTCTAGTGTTGCCAGATTGATACCATGAATTAAAATTGCACTATGTTTTAAACTAAATATTTGAGTATCAGAATAGTGTGAATGGTGTACTGTTTTGACTTGCAAACATTTGCTTATAAAAAAATATCATTAACAAAGATTCTTGGTAACTAAGTTTTAGAACATATGTCTACAAAAGTTTATGCACTAGGGCAACTTGCATTTTCAGGTGAGAGTTGAGTTTGGTATGTGAAGGGGCAGGTAAATGTCTTTTATTCATTCATCTCTAATTGATTAATCAGAACACATGAGAAATCTCAAAGTGAAATGTACTTTGTATCCTAATTACAAATGCATGTTTTTGTGTTGAAGAAGTAATTTGCTTTTCATTCTAATCTGATGATTGTGCATTGTTACTAAGCCAGAACCACATGTAAGAACTTACAAGCCCCCCCAGTAGATAAAAGGAGATTATAAAAATGTTAGTGAGCTCTAAATTATTATTTAGTATTAGTATTCTCTACAAATAATTTAAAAACAAATTGTTGATAGAAATACAAGTTGCCCTGCTACAACAGATTCAGAAGATGATATGCCATACATAGTTAAAAAACAAAATGTTTGAGGTAGAACACAGCACAACCATGACATCATCTGGCCATAGTGAAATAAATACAAAACTGCCTGATGTCTTCATCTGCATAGGCTCTATTTGTTTCTCTTTTAAGTTTTATCAACTCAAAACAAAATAACCATACAAATGGTAAGTCCCTATTCTATGAAAATAAAAATTACCCAAATATTTTTTGAGCTTCACATAGAGTAGAAATGATTTGTGCATAACAAATTACTCTTGTCGAGAAACCTTACACTAAATGTAATGTTTAAAACAATGTACAGCTTGAATGTAAAATTAATTCCGTACATTATTTGCTATGTTAAACAAATTCATTAAAATCAAAATGACCACAAATTAAAACAAACAAAATCAACTAAAATGTCAGTAGTGTAGACCTCAAACTGAACTGTTAGTGCTTTTTTTTTTTAGCTTTTTTTTTTTGTTATTTGTTAACACAACATAAACTTTGTGAGAACTGCCAGAATAGACAAAAAAAAAAGAAAACATAACAAAAAATGTCTCTTGTAGAGAAATTAATAAACTGAATCCAACATTGTCTTTGTATAGTAATTATTTCCAAATGAATTCTACAACTTGAGAAATTTCATTTACCCAATATGTAAATACTGTAAAGCCAACAAGTTGTGTAGAGATTTAGTTGAGAGATAAGATCTATATTAAATAGAAGTTTATTTACCAAAGTAGTTATACACTGCTTTGAAATATCCCTTTTCTAAGAGCCATAATACTTCAAAAATTGATTGTACACAGGCTGAAATAGTGCTCAAGCAGAGCTAAATCCAATGAGTCAACAAATGTGCTGGTATAAAAAAAAACAACCTATGTATCCCCATGGTTGGAGAACATTTGAAAAGATGAGCTGTTGGAATCACTGTTCACAAGTGTGGTGCCTGACTGGTGTAGAGTCAAAGGCTGTGAGTTGGTCTGTAGAGATGAGATGCCATTGGAATTAGTTGGAAGTGTAAACACCTTCTGGTTCAATGAAAGGATAGTGTTGGTGGCACTGGTGTCCAGGATGGAGGGTGGGAAAAGCAAGCTCCCACCAGAGATAGTAGAGGCTGTGGAGGGACTGGAAGACAGTGTATCACTAGATGAGTAAATAGGTGTTATGATAACGCTGTCGGAAGTTAACTGCTGTTGGGGTGATGTAGACTCCTGTTCAGAGAGTTTTGAGTCTAAATGTCTTTGGTACCTCTGCTTCTCTTGCTGCTGCTCATGTTGTTTTAAGAGCTGATTGATTTGCTCTTGAGAGCTAGAGCTTAGCAAGATGTTGGTACTAGTTGCATCTGGCTTAGTTTCTGAGGAGTCTCCGGTGGAATGCAGTAACTGAATGTGGCTTTGATTATAGCTTGAGCTAGGAGGATTAATACGTTTTTCTTTCTGTCTTCTATTGCAAAACCAAACTCGAATGACCTACATATATAAAACAAATGTTTTCTTAGCACATGTTAATCTTTATAATTATTTAATGCATAAAATATATAATTTTATGATTAAGTATCACAACTCTGATAAAATTATTAGTGTATTAGTATTAGTGCTTATTACTAACCTCTTTTTCCATATTAAGTGAATCTGCAATGAGAGAGATATCGTCTGAGGTTGGTTTTGAGTTCCCCAGGAAACTTTTCTCTAAGGCCACCCTTATCACAGTGTCAATGCTGGTTCTTTTTTTTCTTCGCCTCCCTACACCTTCACCTGAACCACCACCAGGTGAGAGTGGGGTAGGACTTCTGGACATAGCATCAGCATCCTGAAACAAACAAAACCAGTAAGGGGACTTGATGAGCTAACAAAATATACAAGTTTATAAGAGATATAATGGTAAGTTTATATCTGATAGATAAAGAGCTCAAAGAACTGTACTAATTCTTTGAAATCAATGCAATGTATATGCTGCTTTGCTCACCTCCAGCCATTTCTGTAACAAAGGTTTCAGCTTACACATATTCTTGAAGCTTAAGTTTAAGGCTTCAAATCTTGAGATGGTAGTCTGACTAAAGTCATTGCCATAAAGTTTGCCCATTGCCAGGCCAACATCACCCTGAGTAAAACCTGAAGCAGACAATATTATAATTAAAAAATCCATCTCTTTCATTTGTAACTAAAATCTGACTAAATCAGTCCAGCAGGACTATCAAAGCACATCAGTGCACAAAGAACAATATTTCAGATCAACATTCAAAGCTTATCAAATTGTTGTTTTTTTTAGTACCAACAAAATACTTGTGTTTGTCAAATGTACAAGCCTCACCAAGTTCTATTCTTCTTCTTTTAAAAGTTTTTGCAAATGTTTCTAGTTCTTCAAGGTCAATATTCATGCTCTCTTCCTGGCAACAAAACATTCAAAATAATACAATTAGTTTCACAAATATTTCTAAAAGATCTGTAATTATGATGCCATAATATTACAATCTGAAATTAAACAGTGATTTACCATTTGAATCTATAACTACATATTGAAGTTTAATATACTTCACAGATGACATTGCAAATCATGATAATGTAAATTTAAGCTTAGCCTACCAGTGCAAGCATTTAAAGTGAATTCTATTAGTATCATCAGTCATTCTCTAAAATATTGTATGCAAAGGAATCAAAGTTTAATCAATTCAATCAAATTATGTAAGCAATCACAATTTTAATAGCCCATTTGCTTTTTAAATGTTCAACGATTAAAGATATTATACACTGAAATTCACCATTTTAAGTTAAATGGCTATTTAGAAATAATATATTCTTTGTAACACTAGATCTGGGTTTATTTGTAGCTTGTTCTATTCATAGCATGCCATCATATTCAGGTTAATTACAGCTTAGTGAGGATTATGCCAGTGACTGACTGTCCCAATATTGACAGCATGAACTCATCCAATCTTAGCATGTACTTATGGAATATTATGTGAGATCATTAAATTACTACAATTAAAGACAACCATTACATAATGTTACTAAGAATTACAGAATGTGTTTTCTTCAAGAGGTAACTAAGAACCATAAGGCAATAATGGAGTTGGGTTTGGCCAGACAGAATAGAATAAAAAAAGAAAAAAAAAAGTATGGCTCTAACATTCTGAAGCAATTCAAAACCTAAACATCATTTTCAATCTACTAATGAATGCTGGGAAATGACTTTACAGATTCTGCTGTTTGCTGAACAGTCAAGACAAATGAAGCTGGTGAATTTCCTTCTCGTGGACTTTCCTGGGGTGAGGCTGGAGGGGAAGAGCTCTGTTCTGGGGACTGCAGAGGTGAATCTTGATGCTGGTGTTGTTTCTGTTGTTGCAGCTGAGCAGCATTAATTGAAGTCAAACGCTGGTTCAACATCAAACTATTGGCAGACAATAAGGGCAGACTATTCTAAAAGTTTAAAAAAAAAGAAAGGTATTTTTTATGTTTTGATTACTTATAACAGATAGTAACTTTTTTAAAAATATTATCCCAGAAATAATTCATTTAAAAGAAATGTCATTTATGTAATCATGTAATTATAATATGCTAAAACACCAACTTTAAGGAAACATTGATAGCTTATATAGTAAAAAAATGTCATAAATATTTCTAGTCTACCTGATTTGGTATTAGTAACTGTGTACCAGCAAGCTGACTCAACTGTGTAGGGCTCAACTGAGTAGGGCTGACCACTAGAAACTGCTGAAGCTGACCATTCTGCAGCATGGACACAGTCTGAGCTCCTGGGAACACCTGTGCTATGGAGGAAGCAATCGCTGAGGTGGCCAAGCTTTGCTGTAAAGCTGGTTGAGATGTTGGAGTGACAAACAGTGATGGTGTAGACATTGTGGTTGGACTGCTGGGTCGTAAGGATGCTGCATTTCCAGTGGTAGAGGTCTGTGATTCAAACACGTATAATTAATACAACATTAGCATAGATATAGGCTTATCATTGAGACTGACAGCATCACTCTACATTCCAAAGTCAAAGAAATCAGAGACATCAAATTACATATTAAATTAACATACCAATAAACAACAACACATATGCAAGTGCAGTGTCAAGACACTGAGTAAGCTGAACTATTTTATCAAAATCCTATTTTTTTTTTATGACCATGAGCTAAGTTATGCTGCTACCTCTTTCTTTTCAAACTGATCCTAGAGTTACAGTTTATAAATATAAGTTACCCTGATAACATTTACATTCTAGGTGGGAAGGAGGGGAGGGATTACACACCTGATTGTCAGCACTCAGATTTAAAATCTGAGCCATCTGCTGTTGTTGACTGTTACCAGCCAAGTTCTTCTGGAACTGTGTATGCAATAAAATTTGTTGCAGAGCTTCAGTGGTCAAGGTCAGTCCTGCAGTGGGCATTGCTGTTGACACTGGAATCTTAAAAATTAAAAAAATAAATCAGTCATGCAAGAAATATTTTGAAATCAATCAAGTGAAACACTTTGTTAACTAGCTTTAAGAGAGAGAGATGATGTTTAAAACATCAGTATCTTTATCAAACACCTTCTAAACATGTTTTAAAATTATAGGACATATATATTAGTTTTAACTATGATGTGAGACATTTACATAATATGCTAAACTAAGATTTAGTAATATAAAGCTTTTTCTTAAACAACTTATTATTTTTTGATACTACAGACAATAACTCTGCCAAGGATGGTCTCGGCTGAGAAAGGAAAAGGATTGTACATAGAGCTAGCTACCCTGCCCTATCAAAAAACCACTAGCTACAGAAACTCCCAACAGCAAACAACAGAATTCATGGACCTGGAAGAAGATGGACTTCCCCAAGAACAAAGATACCTGTAGGAAATGGGTTGGTGCCCCAGATGTAACCACAAGTAGAAGATAAAATGAATGAGACTTTATAATGCAGCCTGGGATCCCTCCCAAACAGAAGCAAGGTTCAGACAGGCCAATGGAGGGGAGTTTCCATAGCCTAAAGTTCTAAGAATCTTGGACTAAACTCGTAGGAGAACTAGCGAAGTCTATCTAATGTTTGATAAAAGCAAGTTCAAACTCAGAGTCAACTCTACATCAGACATTGTTCCAAATGATTTCAAGACTAATTTGAACATGACTAAAAAGCACTGCATCCTGGGAATAAAGTGAACTTACCACTGCCTGTTGTCCAAACTGGTTTTGTACAATCAGTCCTGTTCCTGTAGGTCCAGATATACTGATTGGAAATGGTTGTTGTGTCAGCTGGTGGACACCACTAGCATTGGTGTGACTATTCATGTTCTGAAAATAAAGCCATTTGTTACAAATTAGAAGGCATCAACACAAGTGTATATATATAAACAAATGCAGTTCCTAAATGGTTAAGAGAACATTTGACAGTTAGAGGATTTTGAAAAAAAAAAAAAAAGCATCTGGGGGATTCTTTCTTAGACAGGGACAAAAATATTTAAGTAACTAAACCTGAGAGAAATGCTACAGCTAAAGACAGACACAGGTAGTGAAAAGAGAACTTAAATAAACCCATGGAGGACAATGTGTCTGTGTCAGATGTGACAAAACATGTAGCTGGATGTGCATACTGTTACATGAAATAATCCTTGATCTTTCAAAGACAATGCTTTATTTATCAGCTGAAACCAGCTGAATGTGTTGGTGGACATCAAAGACATTTCCGTACCCCACACCAAGTATGCCCTGCACAAATTACAAAATAGGTAAAAACAAATATTGTACAAGCCTGACTTGTCACAACTGATTACTGTAATTTGAATGATCCTCTGCTACATCTGTACTATTTGTTTATAATGAGGTTTTCTTAAAGCTTTCCAATGTACAGTTCACAACTACCCAGCGAACTATGTGCCAAAATATGGTACAGTTTGTTGTATCATTTATGTATAGGAGTGAAATGCAAAATCAAAAGAGAAATGTGTGGTAATGATAAAACAAACAATCTATTATAGTGTATAGATATAGTGTACATGAACTTCTACAAAATATGTAATAATGAAATTGTACAAAATATAATATACAAGTGATTAACATTTTTAATATTAAAAAAAAAAAACTAATGATGAAAATGTTTCAACATATTCTCCCAATTTTACAATATTCAATCTGGCACAGTAAGCAAACCAACAAATTATTCTATTAATTTGATTAAAGCATACTTTGTCATTTGTTTTTAAAGTAATTATAAAAACTAGTCGACCGGCGGCATAGCATACGCCGCTATTTTTCAGGGAAGGCCTTAGAGGCACTGCAACAAATTGGACCCGTGCTTATTTTTAGGTGTATAAATTATTAAATTAAACCATTTTATAACATATAACAGATTTCCCGCGGCCTCTTGATTTACCACCAAGAGCCCCCTGGAAATCTCCTGAAATGTTATTAACTCTTTGACCCCGCAACAACGCTCCCATCGTTGATTCTATCCAAATATAAAGCTTTAAATTCTGTCCAAAAGTGGAAAATAATTTCGGTGTCAAAGAGTTTTTATATATATGCCTACGAAAAAGTCCTGGAAATCTCCTGAAATTATTAAAATCTTTTGTAAAGTAAAAGTAAAGTAATTTGTGATATTAATTAAAGTACTTCTAAAGTCAAACCTGAGAGTAGACTCTACCTGTGTATTGTCGATCTAGTTTCAAGAGTCTTACGACACAATATAATCTCTTCCGGCTTCCACTTTTTTAACCTCCCTTCCATTCACTACAAAAATTCATAAGAGAGTTTTATGAAACAAAAATTTGTGCATTGCAATTGTGTGTACTTTACTGTATGTCTATAAATTGTGTTTAATCTCTAAGACTGAAGATCATGCAACTTTTAAATTTTTCATAATTTGGAAATCCGAATTCAATAGTAGATATACATGTTTTCAAGTTACATGAAGTTACTTCCTTTTTCCAGTCTATATTTATTTATGTCTATGCTATTTTGTGAATGAAAATAGTGGGGATTGGGATGCACCAGTTTCCATTCACACCATGCTGCGCCATGGGATCTTCCCATTTACTTGTTGCTTGTTTGAACTTTACTTGTTGTTTGAACTTGTACTTTGAGAATTATATATATAGATACAAGTTAGCAATTGTGTATCCAGTTCTACCAGTCTCACATCTTAACAAGTGGCTATAATTCTTTCATCTGTCTAATTATTTAAACCAAATTAAACAATAAGCACCCTCCTCCCATCCCATCCAAATATTAAAAAAATTTAAAAAAAATAAAAGCTTTTGTTGTGACAATAACATTTACATTAAACTAGTTCTGCACGTTTCTATGACTTGCATCACAGTTTCCTATAACTTTCACAACTCTACAGCACTAGAGTTTTCAGTGAGATTTTATAAAACATTATTATTTCAGCATGTAATGAAACTCATTGTACATGAATAAGTGACACTAGTATGTACAGACTTGTATGCCCTGACACATAGGCTCATGAGACACAAGGATTCTATTCATAAACACAAACCATTAATCATCAACATATTATTGCTATTCCATTCAAAACAGATCGAGTGACTGAAACCTTGCTGGCCAAACATGAATATTAAAATGAGATCACATCTCCATTTAAAGGAGAGGAAAACTAAGCTCATAGTTTATTCAAATGTCAATGATGGGATGAAACCCTAGTTGAATCAAGTCAAGAGTATATTGCTTTGTAAAACTGATATGTCTTGAAATATCAAAAAGTTTTGTTTTTTTTAAACAGTGATAAAGTTTTAGAAAATGTATGCATATCCATTAGGTAATAGTAGCTTACAATTTATGAAGAAAAAGTTTCTTTTGAATACAAATAGATGATGAGGAGTAATAAATCAATATAAATAAATAAATAAATATAAATAGCAATAAATAATTGTTCACTTGGTGAATAAACAAAAAAGACTAATTAAATTAACTACAAATATTTCAGATGCCAAGTATAAAGTTAGGATTGTGAGCTCTGAAAAACCTCTTAAAATGTTCTTGTAAATCACCCTATGACAATCAAAACAGTTTAAATGAGAGAGTAATACATGCCTTGTCAAATCTAACAACTGAGATAATAAGCAACTGGTGAGGCAGACTGTGAAAACCTTACATATGTTTCATTTACAGTTTTTCATAGTATATATGTATATGAAAAAGGATTCAAATAATGTTCTAATAAAGGTAAGAATTTTTTATAAATATAATTTAGTTTTGAAATATATTTTTCATGTGCCAAATATTAAGTCTAAGTAATACTTGACATAGTTTTTTAATATCAAAAGCAATAAATGATTGTGTCAATAGGTTGTTATTTTTTTCACAAATAATTAATAAATTTCAATAAAGGGGAGGGGCATCTCAAATAAGAGGCAAGAGAAACCTTCCAATTAGGATAGGGCTTCATGAATGTGTCATTCTGCTAGAGGGAGATGGCAGCATTATTTGATAAGAGCAATAGTAATAAATCCAAGACTTTCTTAACATTGAGTGGACCTTAAAAATAAAGCATTACAATAAATGCTTTTTTAAAATGCGTATCCATGCAAAAGTGTGTACATTATAACTAAAATATGTCAAGTTTTAGCCAACTAGCTATTTGTACACTATTTATTTGTCTAACTTTGTATTAACTATTTTCATTTCATTGGTTTCATCTTACTACACATTAAACAAAAAAAAACAAAAAAAAAGAATGCACCATTATCTCCAGCTCTGCTTGCCACCAAGCATGAATAAAACATTGTACCTGAGGCTAGGGTTAGAAACAAATCATTTACATGAGAGAAAATTGAATTAAAATGTTAGGACTACTAGGGAAGGTGGTTGGGAGGGAGGGGGACAATTTGACTTGCTAATAACCTATTAGTCTGGCAAGATGAATATCTGAAGCTTTAGAATGCTGGGCTTTTTATTGGGATGGGAGAAGCTTTCAAATCTAGACTAATTAGAAAAAAAAAAACAAGAGAGACTGGGGGAGGGATGGCATATGTTTATCATCTGATAAAATGGATTTGAATTCAATTATAAATATCATAAGGCCAGGACAACATAATTTTAACTGTGTAGTAAATGAAATGAACACTTTATATTGTCAAGTGAAGCAAGAAAGTAACAAGAAATAATATAGAGCTACCCTAATGCTTGCTCAAACCAATCCATTATCTGACCCAGACTTTCCAAAATCAAAAACATTCAGTCTGAACAGCAAAATAAGGTAGAGTCTAGATAATAGAAAGATAAGAAAGAAATATTGACACAAAAATGTATTTCTAGTTTTGATCTAAACAACAAGAATGACCACTGAATGTTTCAAATGTTGACATCCACTAAAGCTTGTAGAGATACAGTGGCTGAGTGGTAAAGCACTATGTTTCTGAACCATGGATTCAAGGTTCAATTACTGGTGAAGACTGGGAATTTTAGGGTGCCTCTGATTCTACCCAGCTCTAATGGGTACCTGACATAAACTGACATTAGTTAGCGAAAAGTAAAGACGGTTGGTCATTGTACTGGCCACATGACACCCATGTTAACCTTGGGCAACAGAAACAGATGACCTTGAAATCATCTGCCCTATAGACCACAAAGTATGAAGGGGGAACTTTACTTTTTTTTTTTTCTAAATTTGTAAGAGGCAGACACACATACATCACCATAGCTCCTGCTGCAGAGGAAGGGGAGGATGAGGGTGGACCATGATACATCTTGATGAGCAGATCTTATTTATTCTACAGTGCAGCCTAGCTAGAGAACTGAACATTCAAGAAGTCAGATCATTTGGAGCCTGGCTGGAACTATTCATCAGCACTGCCAAAAGTTGTGTGAGCATCACTGACCCCACAAAGACTATATCATGTGATAAATATAACAGGCAATGATAAACCATTTGTTTTACTGAACTAACAGACATTTTAGGAATTGAAATTTATCTTATATGGGGGGGGGGGGGCTGCAGGGAGGCAACTGGTAGATAGAATAATGGGAAAAATTCTTGCTTAGTCCTGGTCACCTTTTTGAAAAAAAAATTAAAGATTTTTTTCTTGTATTTTAACGTACATTATTAATTTTTAGTATTTAAAAGGCAATCAACTACTGAGTACTGGCACCTAATCACTGAGTACAGGCACTATTTTTTTGATACAAAAAAAGCACCGTATATATATATTGTTGACGTGATGCTACACACGTATGTTTAATTCTAATTGCTAGTCCGTAGCCTAACTAGTCAAACAATTCCTCTAGACTGACAGGAGTAACTCTTGGCTTTAAGTCCCATATGCTACTCACCATTGGAAAGACTACAAAGAGAATCACACACAAACTCAAGGTCTAAGAACGTAACTTGACAAAGTCCATAAGTTCTTTGCGTACGTTCCACAAAGTCATTGACTTGTTATAAAACCCAGTCAGATGTAAACGTTGTAAAGCATACCAGGTGAATACATTTCTATCACAAGATTGAACGATTTCTAAACAAGAAAGCCCAGAGCTATTAAAACTCACACTTCCTACACACGAGTCTAGATTGAAAAGACACAGGCTCTTACTCTACATGCGAGACGATGCGGGATTCATCAAATATCGGAATCCGTTGACACGCAGACATGTCTACATAATTGGATTCCCCCCTCCCCGAAATCTCTACCTATATTATGCAAGCCGGTGAAGTAGCGAATAGTTTCAAATAGAATGGCGGCAGAATTCTGCTCGTGTTCAAAACAGCTTAGCAACATAAACAGACGCCACTACGTAAGTTCTGATGCCTGCACACACAGAGAACATACAACAAAATACATCCACAAACTATTTTTCAAAGCAGCTGCCTCTCGCGGTCCTATTACCATAATGTTATCCCTCGCTTTGCCCTCCCTTCTCATGTTTATGTAAATGCAGATAGCCGCCCATAGGAAACACTCGTACGCTAACAAGAGCGCGAGTTGTTTTTTTTTTTCTCTCTCTCGTTTGCAAATCAATTAGGTTTGGTCGGCAATGGTCCGCCAGCGTCGCGAGCATAGCACCCGTGGTTACGAAATCTAGTTATGCGCAATGCAAATATCCGTTATGCTAAGGGATGAGATGAAGAGGAATGGTATGGAGAAGTTCAAGTTAATGAATCTTGTCATTGAATAATAACACACAAAGAACAATGTTTCAAGGTGGCTAAAGATGACGTCATCCATTGAACACATTTGTAAATATGTGTACCGTAATTTCGCGTTGTGCGATTAAGGCTTTACTTATTTTGAAATGTGTTCGAAGTATACGCTTATTTATTGTGAAATAATTGTTTCAGATGTTCTATAAACAAATATGTGGGTCGGACAAGAAATGTCCATTATAACTGGACAGGTGTTTGATTTTATTTTAAAGAACTGAATGTATGCTATCTATATGACAACAACAAGCCAGACAACACATTATATGTCATTAGACGGTAACAATAGCTGTTAGGAAGGTGGGCGGTGGTAGGTAGGAGGGACTAACATTATGATATTGGTCCACTACTTGACCGGCGTTGGCCAGGTGAAGTAGTAGACCATTGCATAACTCGTCGGACTACAGGACTAAACTGTCACTAAGGAGACTGACCTACAAAATCTGAAGTAAGCCACAATAAACGACTTTCTGAAGTAAGCCACAATAAACGACTTGTTGAGTGTATCTATAAAGATGATTTAGTTATGATATAGTTTCTATAAAGATGATTTCGTTTTGAACGTGAACAAAAAAAAATGTTTATAACAGACATTCTAGATGCAAATGTTCAGAATTAAAGATTATTAAGCCCTAACGGACAGGGTTCGAAATCAAAGCAGTCCAGAGCGCATACCATAAGACTAGGCAGCAATTCATCAAAGATTTGTTAAGCCACTCATTTCTGATAAAAAATTAAGGTAAGCTTTACAAAAGGAGGATTTTCAGTGCCGCCACAATTCGGTGATTCAATAAAACAGCCCGCGCAAGAAATGTTCTAGTTTTAGTTCTAATCGAAACATGTTTGTCTTTTTTTTTAAACCAAAGAAAGCTTGTTGATCTAATAGCTGCTTAACATATGGGAAGTCATGATCCCACTCTCATTTGCATTTAGAACACACAATAACAGTCAACATCTGGAACTTAGGTATAATTTAATAGCAAACAATAGGCCAGTGAATATGTTTTGCATATTACGTTTACTCAATAATGTCCGCCTTTATATCCATTATATCAGAGCTCGTCAGACTTGTTGGAACAATGTAGGCCTATCGCTTGCTGAGGACCAGTCAACTGAAGTACCACTGTCAATTATTATCATTACTTTATTGTGCTCTCCAAATACTCATTATAATCGTTAAAATCACATTGACAAAAATGGAAGGTGTAAAAATGGGAAACTTATGTCGTGTGCGCAGTTATTTGAAGTCAGATTCTCGCTCGCGAGATGAATTTGAACAGGCCACTATTGTTCAGATGCAAAATAAATGATCATTTATTACGCACTCTTTCTGGCATGTTTAGTGCAAAATGTGGAAGAGAAAGCATAGATCTCAACGACTGTAGGAGCTTTATGTTTGGTTTTCTTGGAAAAACAGTTGATTTTTGTCGCTTCATTCATCCAGAGAAACACACACACATACGAGAACGACTTTGTGTTACTATGTGTACTTGGTAAGAAAATGTCACCGAGTAAAGATGGCTTGATACACTGGTTTGACAGTACCTCATTACAGATAACCACACAGACTGCTGATGAGAGTCGCTTTGTTCTATCAAAACTTGTTTTGATTTAAAGAGCATTTAGTTTACTCTTAATAAAAAAAAAAAACATCTCTTAGTATGACCAACGAGCTAATAACTCGCTGCCAATTATATTCACTCAGCGGTCAAATTTCTACGAAAATCTTTAGAGCCGTTTTCGAGATCAGTGTCCACTCACCCACTCGGAAAGTGGGACTAATAGCGTATTAGGAAGCAGACAATAAAGAAGGAAAAATATATTGGTGTGAGTACTGTGTTAGCATGGCAAGTATTTAGGTCAGAGAAGTGATGTTCATTGTTGTGGAATATGTCAATTAAATGAGCGTACCTAATAAGTTTGCTTTAGTTCAGCTAGGTACCGGTACTGATATTTCTTGTTGACACGGGTGGGTCAAGAATAAGAACGTTATCTAAATGAGAGCGACTAGGCAAGGATGAAAGTTTCGTGTTTCTGACGTGCCCTTTTGTTAATTGAACCAGTAAATAGGATTATTGAAAGTCTGGGATTATTTTGTTAGAGTTAGAATTTGGAGAGAGAGAGAGAGAGATAAATCGGGAGCACACACGCAACGAGTGATCCGATGAGAGAGAGAGAGAGAGAGAGAGAGAGAGAGAGATTTGGAAACCGAAGAAAAGAACCGTATTGTACCAATGTACGTTGAGGCGTGGTC
>JADKLZ010021291.1:0-12857 GCA_021533235.1 Biomphalaria straminea | reverse complement strand
ACAATGTCTAAGTCCTGAAAAAGTGAACTTAACAATGTCTAAGTCCTAAGTCTGAAGCAAAAGATGATCAGTGCTGTCCTCCCGACTACATGTTCTATTTTCTTTTGGAGTGCCTTTAATTAGGGTTAATGTTCTCTGACGAAATTGGAGCAATCAAAGTCTATTAGTTTGTTCATATTCAAAACTTTCAATAACAAGATTGCAAAGAGAGTTTGTGTGATACACAAACTCAGAGGCGGCCCCCGTCGGAGTCGGATCCCTGTCAGATCCGCCTATTCGCAAGATGTTTCGGATGTTCCTTCTAAGTTGAAAATAATTAACTTCTCGTGGAAGACGGAGGATGGCGAGCAGGGTATAAACCTGCCTTATCTTGATGTTTGCGCACTAGACTGTAGTTCGGATTTATCGTTGGTCCCTGGCTCAATTCCTGCATGCTCCCATCCTTAAACTATCGCAATATTTCTGAAAGAACAGTAAAGGTTAAATCATATTTTCAAAAGCCTTTAGTGGTTTTTTTTTATCTAACCGTGACGGACAGACCAACCAACAGACAAAACGCACAAAAATATGCTTCTTTCATTCTAATGGGGGCACTAAACAATTTTTTTTAAAATCTGATTTTTAAAAAAGTTTAAGAAATTCGTTTAGAATCATGTCATGGCCGGGCTTTACGCTAGTAGGCCTACACGAAAGTCGCTGCTAAAAGTTTATTTTAAAAAATGTGCGTGATATCTACATGCCAAGAGCATTTCTTATAGTAACATTTCTTCCCTTAGATTTACGTAATAGTTTTAGAATTGGTGTTTTGTTATTAAAAAATCGCTTGCATAAATAATTTTATAAACTAAACGGTTTGCTTTTAGAAAACTAAAAGTAGCCGTTGCACCTAAAACTTTTCAAGCAGCATTTAATGGTGAAAAAATATTTTTCGTATCTCTTCTAGTTTTGGCGCCCTGAGCGTGACAGACGGACAGACGGACATTTTGCACAAACCTAATAGCGGCTTTTTCCCTTACGGGGGCCGCTAAAAATTGGCGAAAATAATAGACCATATAAACTGAATTAGTCGTAAGTATTTAATTTAAGCAATTCTTTTAAAATTGTATTCATATTTTGTTAAATAAAAATGTTGCTTTAATTTTCATTCCACATCTGTTTGAATCACAAAGTGAACAAACAGTCACATAATCATACTTTCCTTAGTTTATATTCCAAATCTAAAAGTCTCCATAGACACATTTCATTAATATGAGTTGTTTTTCCTAACTATATATCGAAAGACTGCTCTGGCCGATGTGCCAACCGCGTGAATATATATTATGTAGATGAGTAATGCCATTTTGTCTGCAATATACATTTATATAACCCGTCTCGCCTTGACATTGGTTTTTTGACCAAGTGGAGGGCATCTGATAAGGTGGTGTGCTGACGTCACAGTCAAAACGATGACAGGTGATCTACCAAATGTTTCCACTATCTGGACCTGAAGCGAATCAAGAGTTGCGTCCTAACAGAGGTAAGTCACGTGACAGACTGGTTCAACCCCCACCCCTCCCATCTCTTGTTCTCCAGTTCCATCTAACGACCACAGAGATTGGCTTATGTCTAAGTGGTTGAAATAGACAGAGGTGGATGTCAATAAATGGGCCCATGTTCATCATCTTGACTGAAACAAAACGAAGCCAATGTATTTGTAATGCGGTATATTCATTGGCACAGAGGTTCCGAACTTTTTAATTTTATGGACCCCTTTAAATACGATATTAGCGAACCTCCAACGCAGCCTGATTAATCAGACGAATTGCATATTTTTAAAGCCGTTCGTATAATCTAACTCTCCGAAACAGAGTGTGCTTTTTTTTTTTTGCTCTGTGCTATTTACAATGCAATAATATACGAAGCCTAAAGAGCTTTTTCATTCTCAGTTGTCGCATGGCTAATAAATTTCTGCTAATTTGCATACATTCTTTTTCAGCATTTGAAGAATTCTGCAAGATGACGCTTCAGTTAAAGCAGGTTTCAAACTTTTAGTTTCATAACACATTTAAACATATGACACAATTAACAACCAAACAGATGTCAGTGTATTACACACTCCCAGGGTCTTCGGTTGGAAACTTTAAAAGCAAGCGTTCTTGAAAAGCAGAGAAATTAATGAGCGATTGGTTTGTACTACAAGTACCTTTTATTTTCATGCACAAAAGTACTGTTACAGTCATTGCTGTTTTGACACGGTGCGTCCACAAATGACGTTGTTATGGAAGAGTTCATAAATACTGAGCTGCGAGCTGATAAATTTTCAAATTTTAGGATCGAATAAAGTAGCGTCTAACTAAGAATTTATTCTAATTGTATACACTTCTCATCTATTTGAGGACCCTCTAGACAGTCTAGGTCGTCTCGCGAGGACCGTGGACCACCGTATGAGGACCACTGCAGTAGCAGGTACTACCAAGTAGCAATCAAGAATGAATGTCTTATGAGTGGAAATGGTTCTATTTTGAGTGAGGTTTTCATGTATTCTTTGTTTTCGTCTATTTTTTGTCTTAAATGTATATTTAAAAAGGTCAGTTAATATACTAATGCATATACTTTTCACTATAAATTGTACTAATTTTTTTTTTTTAGAATAAGCTATCTTTTGCCGGAATTTGGCCTAAAAATACAAAGAGTTCAAGGTCTTATGTTGTTGTTTTTTCTTCGATTAAGACAGGAAGTTATGACGTAATTTAAGAGTTGCAAACCTTTGGTTAAATTGTGCATCGCCGTGATTTCATAGATATGATGACGTCAGGCAATAGAATGTCAGAGAGCAGAAAGCATGATTGCCGCCTTTTTAAAACATATGTATTGTCGATTTCATTGTACTTTCATTTTCAATTCCGAACAACACCATGTATTTAATTTCTTGCGATTTTTAAGGTCTTAAATTAAGGATATTTCATATTACAGTTTCTATCTTTAATCTCTCTTTTGGACTCCTTTAGTCGCAAAGCACGTGACAATAGAGACTCAGACTTAGCTTGCCTCTAACGCACAGACACACTCAAACATATACATGCGCCTTGACACAATTTTACACACAAATACCTAAATGTGTGTCAATCAGAGCCCTCCCACAGCCCTGCATACCTCCCTAACCAATTATTCACATCTCCCTCCCACTTTAGTCTTTAACTTTAACTTTTTACATAGAAATGAGATGAATGCCTGGGCATTAGCTATGGTAAGACGAACACACCAGTCCACCCCCCCCCCATCGACACATATGATCTATCCAAAGGAGCGGCAATGCCAATACAGTTTGGGGTTAGGACCGTCACAGTTGTTTACAACGTTGCAAACTGCCTTAAAGGTCGCCGGCTCCTGATTTTTTTCTCCGGGTTGACTCCTGAATCCTTTCCCATGTTGGAGTCTAGCTGCAAAACAACAGAGATTTGACTTCAGAATTTTCCTCCTCCTAGGTAGGTAGGCCGCCATGACTAACTACCCCCCTACTGCCTTCTCAGGGTAAACAAAGATTTAAGTTTGCAAATTAAAATAGTGCACGTGACAATAGAGACTCAGACTTAGCTTGCCTCTAACGCACAGACACACTCAAGCATCTACATGCGCCTTGACACAATTTTACACACAAATACCTAAATGTGTGTCGATCAGAGCCCTCCCACAGCCCTGCATACCTCCCTAACCAATTATTCACATCTCCCTCCCACTTTAGTCTTTAACAATAATAATGCCACGAGATTTAAAAGAAATCATCTCTGCTTGGTTTAATGGAGAGGTCGACAGAAAGAAGGAGAGGAAGCAGAGGGGGCAAGATAGACGGGGGGGGGGGGAAATGCTGAAAGTTAGTTGAGTGGAAAAAAAATTCGTTGCGCACAAATTTAAATATTTTATCCTAAAGATGAGCTGACTTTAATTACAGTTATTTGACTTGGAATCCAGGCTAGTTGGGCAGAAGGAGAAAATTGTTAGAATTGTTACGGGGGTTAGAGGGAAAGGTTGTGCACTGGTTGGCTTCTTAGACAAAACTGTAGCAAAGTTGTGTGTGTGTGTGTATGTGTGTTAAGGGTGCACTTCCGGCAGTCACGCGAGGATTCACTCACTGGCAAGTTATTGGCCAGAGCACGCGCTTACATCCGCCTCACGTGAGGTAATAACAGAGCGGCATACACACATGAGGCTAGCGGATTAATCAGTCCTTAAATAATTAGATATTGGTGAGTAGGCAGAGGAGAAGTTTCTCAATATAAAACCTACAGGGAGAGGATGAGACTGATACAAAGTGAATTATGCTTATTCTTTATGTTTTGTTTTGTTTTAGGCTTTGATTGCATCTCAACAGATATACTTTTATAAGTTACAAGCAAAATTTTAATTTTGTTTTGAAAAAAAAAAGGCTTATCTACAGAGAAAGAACTTGGCTTTAGTGCTTTTTTATTAAGTTGCCATTACCATCGATGATTTTGACCTCCTTAAATTAAATTAATGTTTAATTTTTTTTAGCTTTACTTTGAATTACATAAAAAGAGCATGTATTTCTCTTTAATTCTATACCAAATACAACATTTTCTGATAAAAAGAACATAATATATAGTGAAGCCCAATCATAACAGGGGTATTGAAATAGTAATGCGTAAAATGAATTCCTTCAAAACGTGGAAAAATAATTACGGAGAGAAAGAGTTAAAGCTATATGTATCAATAATTACAAGTTATTTCCCTTATTCGATATCAAACAAAATAATTAATTATCAATAATTAATTTACTAATTGAGTTTTTTTTTATTGATTCATATTGTTTATAAGGTACATTAAATAATTGTTTAAACTATCAACATGATCGGAGACTACGTAATGGTGGAATAGCGTTAACAATTATTTAAGGAGACTAAACCCAACAAATTTAGCCATATATGTTTCCCCTGTTTCTATTAACTAACAATTAACTGCCAGTAATGAATTGACTTGTTGGTTAACTTTTGAAATGATGGATTTATGTCTTGTCTGTGTCAATTATAAATGTATGAAGTTTTAACTTGATCCGAGAATGGGTGTGGGAGAAATAACCTGTACACACTTTTTACCAGACAGACAGACAGAGTGACTCGATATAAGCTTTGTAAAGAGTGTGTTTCACTTACACTCAAAATTTATAACATGACATCTGTGGAAATATTTGATGAATTAAGAAGAGCTGGGAGATACACTGAGACATGTCACCCTGACATATCCTGTCTTGATCACAGCCCATCTTCACATGTTTTCTTTACCATTGTAAACACTGTCTATGTAACAACACTGACTGGTCCAGGGTAGAGACATTCTATATTTTTAAGTCTTCTTAAAGCGTTTGTTTGTATTGTAAAATAAAAAATAAGACGTCTGGGTAAAACCTGAATAAGGTTCTCTAAAATGGCTCTAACGAATTTCTTGGAACTGTATATCTTTGGAGAAACAATTACTAGTTAGTTGGCTACAATGTGAAAACTCTGAATTGACCATTATAATTTGTTTAAAGTATAGGAAAAAAATATAATTTAAATTTATTTAGAGGACTAGAACTTTTTGTATCATGAACAGACTACATTCTTATTATAGCTTTTATAGAGCGCTACTTTCATGCTTATAGCATGCTCAGAGCGCTTTGGTCCAATCTCATTTGTGGACCAGTGGAGGGGAGGGGGCATCTAGGAGTTGATTTTCCGTGCTGCCTTTAGGCGCTCAGTAAACACAACTCTGCCCGAGTCGGGTGTCGAACCTCGAGCCCCCTTCTAGGTAGCCAAGCCAAGCTCAAGCCGCACTTAGCCTCTCGACCAAGCTTCTTTGAATATTTCGGTATATTACCTGTTACCTATCCCTTAGTCTGGTGGACCGTTGGGGCACCAAGCAAGACCTGAAGACCGTCTTTCTCCATTCCTCTCTATCCTTTGCCCTGATTAGAACTTCTTTCAGTGGTAGGCCCGTCCATTCTTTTATGTTGTCTTCCCATCGCTTTCTCTGTCTGCCTCTTCTTATACAGTAGAAAGTCTAGTACATTTATTTATTCGCTTAAATGGGATTTTTTTCTCAATGTGGGAGCTGGGGATTGGGGTAAAAAAATGTTCCAAGATGTTCTATCTTACATGTATTTGTTATTAAGACTAGGAGTACTGTAATCTCTTTATACGTTGCATACTCACATTCATATTTCTTTTAAGTCACTTCTACTTAAAAGACGAAATTTTTTATAAAATTGAAGTTCTTTAACGTTGTTGCTAATTATTAAAGAAATTCTGGCTCAGTGGCATAAACCGCAATGGCACCTAACTAGAAGGCTCGAGTTTAAAGTTCGATATAAGTGAAGAACTATTATTTTATTGACTTTTAACTCGAGCTCAGTTTAGAGTTGTATTTGAACATCCAAAGTCATCATGAAATTTTACAGAATATTCCCTCGCCACATTCACAAAACATTATGAACAAGTGCGTACTGGGATATTACAAGGGCATGAAAGACTGCTACATAATAGCAACTTTAAAAGACCAGATCCTGCAAGATGACCCCTCTTGTATCAGGTTGTTATCAAACTAAATCAATATACTATTTAACATTACAGCTTTCACAAACAAAACACAAGTTATTATATATTATATTTAATATTCAGTTACACGCGAACGCCGTTAAGAATAAAAAGACAGCATACATTATTCGATGTTCACACTTTTAATGTACACACTCACAGCAGTGGGAAATTGTACAAAGCAAATATCAATATTTATAGCACATGCCAAGGGGAGCAACCATGCGTCAATTGCATGCTAACAAGCTACATCCCCCATTACAACGTAAAGACATTTACATGTATAGATCTTATGTCTTCAATAAATCTTCGATGTGATATTTACAGAGTGTAGCCACAACATGGGCACGACATGTCTATGTGGACACAACATTTACTTACCACAACATATACACTAGATGGACACATGGACACACCATGTACTAGTAGCATAGATATAAGATAGATTTAGTAGGTAAAAAAAAAAAGAAAGCATGACACATGCCATACTTATAGCACAAAGGTTCCCAAACTTTTTTGTCTCGTAGACCTCTTGCCATGTTTTCTGGTTTTCCGTAGCTTAAGTTATATAGAATTTTTTAAAATTCATCAACTTTAAATTACACATTCTGTTTAAAATAATTTCTAACCAGTGATACTAGTAGTGAAAAGTAATTTAAAACTACATTTTAATTTGAATTAATTTTTAAATAAATTTATTAACAAAATTCAAATTTAAACCCATTTTATAACAGTCAATATGTATAGCATACACATACTAAATACATTAGAAACTTTTTGTTTTTAAACGCAAGCACTCCATCCATTGCTACGGAGATTATTTTTCATATAGGTTGGTTTACGAAGTAATTTATGAAAACGTTAAATATTAAAGTGTCGTAAGTATCATACTAAAAAGGTTTTCACAAAGAACAGTTTCTCGCGGATTTCTTGAACCATAATAACTTGAATAAAAAATACATCATTACCAGATAGGGTTGACTCAGCCAGTTGTCAGGCCTTATGAATTGTTTTATTTAGGAGGCATCAGAGTTTGTCAAGCTTTATATAGTTTGAAGGACTATTTTTTTACTGATCACAAAAAAATTAACTGTTAGGCGAACTTGGCTGATTCGCTAGCATGGTACTTAGTAGCTCCAGTGCTCCTATTTCTTCTCTGTGGTTGTCATAGAGATCATATGCTACAATGGGTGACCCGTCAAAATAGCGCGTACAAAATAGCGCGGACAAAATAGCGCCGACAAAATAGCGCGAAATTTCCCGACAAAATAGCGCAAGACAAAATAGCGCGGACTTATATATGATGTGTATAAAAGTGCCGAGTTGTTAGCAATTTAATGTGTGATGTTAGATTTTGAGAAGGCAAGTCAAAATGCAGTAAGCACCTTTTTCCCTGCGACCAGACTTGTCGGTTGTCTATTCCATCTGTGGCGACCAATATAGTTTTCCTCCCAATAGCCATACAAATTTCCTACAACATCTGGACGAGCTTCATTTAATTCTTAAAAGGCAGTATTTACATCGGCAGGTGAACAAATGAAAGGGCTAACAGCATCTTGACAAAAATGCGTACATTTTTATCTTCCCGGTATGTACCTGCAAGATTTTCATCTTGTACTTTACGCCAGAGACTTTGTCCAAGATGGAATAGACAACCGACAAGCTTGGTCGCAGGGAATACTGCTCTAAGTGTATTTCAACTTGCCTTTGCAAAATCTGACATCACACTCTGTGGAGTAAGAGTTGGTCTTAGCTCCAACAGTTTCTTGAAGAGTCGAACATAGTCAGCTTCTTGTTTAGATGGCAGTAGTGCATATATAAGTGGTACATCACATCGATCAATCAGTGTATGTATTTAGAAGCGCTGTACAAATAATTCAGGTGCAACTTTAAATGCTATGTTGTCAGTGTACGGAAACAAGCCAGTGATGGAATATCTACGTGACATTTCCTACAATTTAACTTTGTGAAAGTCTGTGTGTGTAAATTTAACACGTATCTTTGCTTGTTTTCAAAGTACACTTTTATAATATAAATAAATGCTATATTTTGAAATTATTCATTTAACCTTATTATGATTTTTTTTTATGTTTATCTAAAGTGTTTCATTAAAAATGACAGAAAAATTATGATAACATTAAACCAAAAAATAAAATATTAGCTCTATTTTTATTTCACGATATCTAAAGTATTTCTTTCAAAATGACTAAAATATATTTTTTCTGCGCTATTTTGTCGGCGCTATTTTGTCCGCGCTATTTTGTCGGCGCTATTTTGTCGGCGCTATTTTGTCCGCGCTATTTTGACGGGGTACCGTTACAGTGAACTTAATGTTTACATTGCGCTATTGAATGAGTATTCCAGCTCCTCCGTTCGTGGTGGCTTTCTGAGAACTATCTATGCAAACTCTGACCCATTGGTTGTTAGTGCAATGAATTTGTGCAAGAGTTGACTGAATTCTTGAGCCCTTTTGGTATATAGTTAAGTATTTCTTATTTCTTCTTATGTAAGTCTTTGCAATTGACATATTTCTGCCAACAACATATTCTGAAATATATATATATCTAATATATAAAAGGAAAACAAAGGTGTATGTATGTATGTATGTATGTATGTCCCGTATAGCAATCAAAACGGTTACACCGATCCTGATAAAACTTGGCAGAAATGTTCCTTGGGTACTAACTTAGACCTAAATGTATGTATTGTAGCCCTAAAACAAACTTAAGACCCTAAGAAAATAAAGTTGACCAACTCTATTACAGCCAGGGGCGGACTGGCTATATGGTAATTCGAGCAAATGCCCGGTGGGCCGGTACCCAAATGGGCCGGTAGGGTTACCGAAATGGCCGCAAGGATGACGCTATTAAATTATCAAATGTTTTATACATTCTCTTATGAAAGTAACCCTTTAAGTGTCGTGTTTAAAAAATCTAGTAAAACTACACAGTGTAATAATTAATTTAATCGAACACATTTGCCATCTAATGAAGAGCTTACACCTGCAGACAGAAATAGGATGGCAGAGTGGAAACTTTGCTCACGAACCGAGAGGTCCCGTGTTCAAAACCTGGTAGCAACTGAGATTTTAATTATTGGAATCTACCCAGCTTTAAAATCAGTGCATTGTGCTACATTGGTACAGATCTAGACTATCACAGCTAATGGGTAATTGACATTAGTTGGGGAAAAGTAAAGGTGGTTGGTCGTTGTGCTGGCCATATGACACCCTCGTAAACCGTAGGCCACAAAAATATATGACATTCTCATAAACTGATGACCTTTACAGAAACGTATGTCCATTAAATGATCTGCACCGTAGATCGCAAGTTCTGAAAGGGCTACTTTATCAAACTTAACAATGATTTTGAAGACGTAGGCCTACAGAATTTGATGCCCATCTTATAATATACATATTATGGAGCGGATTGTATAAAAATGCCAGGGCCGATTTTTACACCCAGTCCGCCCCTGATTACAGCTATAGATCTAGGCTTTGTTTAGAATGTCAACATGAGAAAAGATCGAAAGGATTTAGATCTAGATCTAATTTTAAGAAATACACTTTGCACTTATTGATTTTTACTTTGACGCATGAAAATACAAAATATAGTCTAATGATTTTATTATTTAACAAAATTAAGGTTCGAATTTGTGTTTCAAAAGGATTTTTACATAAATTCGTTCTTTGTATATGCGAATATAAATATCCTGTTGAACATACTTTCATTAGACATTACCGAAATGTTACACATCTCTCTATTCCTAGATCTAGGTCAATCTAGGTCTAGGTCTAAAACTTTATATCAACTCCAAGATGATAGAACTTCTCTTCGCAAAGATAGTTTAAGCTTTAACACATAAACATAGGCTACTAATTATAGTCCATTCATTTCATATTTTAATCAAATTAACATTGAATTTTGTTTTCTAAAGCATTTTTTACATGAATGCAACTATTACCTAATATCGCGTAAATTAAGGTCAAGTTTCTATTTATAGCTCCATTCATGATTTCTTTTAACGTGAATTCACGCATTCGCTTTACTTTAAACATTATTATTTTCTTTAATTGTTTCTAATGCACAATATCACTGACTACATCAGCAATACGCAAATTAAGACCCGCGGGCAGCGGGTAATATCTGTCTAGTATATATATATATATATATATATGACAACGTCTTACGTGGCCTGATGCCCACACTATCATTCCGTTCCTGTTCAAGACCAACCAGAGTCAAGAATTTTGTTTTCAACAAACTGAAATAAGATTCCAACACTGTCTTGTAATCTTAATCTTGTCTCTATTAGAAACGAATATGATTCTTTCAAGAAGGAGGATTATAATAGAACGTAGTCAATATAACATATTTATTTAGAGTCGTGTCAATCTAGACGATGTTAAATCTAGCACTCAGCTCTAGTTTAATTAATCTATTTTTTTTTATCCCAACTGAATTAAATTAATGAGCTACTGACTTAGTGTTATTAAATTTATACATTTTAAATCTAGATTCATTCTGTGGAGTTTGGTTTCTGCCAACCATCTTTTTTTTAAAATAACACTTTTATTTATTTAATTTAAGATAAAAACACAATTTTTAATTTAGTGTCCTGGTTAAAAAGTAAAATTGTTTCCGTGGTTAGAGTTTGTTGTGAGTTTGTGAGAAGTTGTTATAACATATCACAACTTAGAACTTATTATAGCTACTTTTTGAAACTTCTCTAATCATTGCTTTCATCTTCTTAATTTTAAATAATTAGCTACTAATAACTAGTCAAAGTAGATTATTAAATTATGAACAATATAAGCAAATAAAAATTAAAAAATATAATTATAATAAAGAAAAATCTAATGATCACTATGTACACAAGTGTCTTCTTTGAATTCTAAAGGGTTGCACTAAAGAGGTGCTATTTTTTTCCATGAATATTTTTATTGTACCTTTTATTTCATATCAAATGCTTTCCCTCAATAAACTTGACCTCAATGTTGGGTGTAGATCTAGATAGATTGGATTGAGAGGAACCATAACTTTTCTTAAACCAGGAGATCTACTGAGCCATTAAATACCATGGGACACAGGCTACACATGAAATTAGTTTTAGATTTCCAGTGATCTTGATTTTTGTTGGCCACCTTAGACTTTGTTGAGCGTTTCCTATTGTGTCTAACTCTATAGTGCAGGGGTTCTCAACCTTTAGACTTTGCAGGGCCGGTCCTATAGGTTGGGGGCCCTATGAAAAACGGCTTGCTAGGGTCATAATTTGGGTTGTGATAAGGATAAGTGAAAATGAAGATTTTGTATTAGAAAATTAATTCGTCTTTGCATTTTATTTATACTTTAGTAAGTACAAAATCAGTGTCAAATTAACTTTAGGAACAATCTACAGTAGATAGTAGTTTTCCAAAAAAATCCGATTAACATTCAAGAGGTCAAGATAGATATATATTTATATTTGTATACAGGACTATTAAAGTAAATTAAGTAATTGAACTTCTTGTTTTGATTAAAATTTGCCTTCTTATTACATTTTTATTAAAGGAAAGCTGACAATGCCGTTTTTTTTTAATCGCGAGTAGGATTGGAGTTTTCTATATTGAATGGCACCCCGAAACGACAAATTTGTCTGTTTTAAGGAGATTTGCATCAGTTTTCAGAAAATTTTAAGTATTTCACAAGATTTTCATGACTTTTTCTTACATTTTTTGATTATAGGAGAATTCCTGGAACCCTTTTATAATAAGTTAAAATGGTTTAATTTAATAATTTACACCTAGAATTCGCATCGCGCGGGGCCCATGAAAGAGCGGGATCCACAGCGGCCGCATAGGTTGCAGTGGCCTAAGTCAGGCCCTGAGACTTTGGATCATCTTGTTGTGCATTTTCATATGTATCTAACTCAGTGGCGTAGCTAGGGGAAGGTAGGGGGGAGATTTTGAAAATCCCCCCCGGACCCCCACTTGAGCGAGCCCCCCAAATGAGTGGTTTTTACATTTAAAATTAACCATTACGCAAAATGCAGAGGCCCCAAAGAGGTCAAGCCCCCTGGGCCCCCAAAAGATGGAAAACTCCTAGCTACGCCCCTGATCTAACTCTATAGAGCTTGGGTTCTCAATCTTCAGATTTTGGATCAGCATTTCCTAAAGTATCTAACTCTATTTACCTTGAATTAAAAATATTAGACATTCTCAAATCATATAAATTCTTTAATTAATTATTTTGAGCACTATATAAAGTTGTTATGTGTATAGTCTGAATGGAAGTGTGAAGGGTTTAACGGCTA
>JADKLZ010021290.1:0-12001 GCA_021533235.1 Biomphalaria straminea | reverse complement strand
TACAAGAACATTTTCCCTTCACTCATAAAACGAGTGTAAGCTGAATAAAAAATGTAATTAAAAATAGATCGTAAAGAAATAGTAACCGAATCTTGCACTGCTGACGTCACTTCCAGTCACGTGGTTCTCTCACCTTACGAAACAGTCTGTAAGGACAGACCTTGCCTTAACTACCAATCCCTATGATTAAACCTGGCTTTCCATAGGACACGGTCAGCATAATTTAAGGCCGTAGTCACGAACAGGGATGACCGAAGCTAATTACAACTGTCACTCGTTGACCTCTGCCACCCCCTCGTTGGTCCCTTCTGTTACCCTCCTTGGGACTTTTAATCGTCTGCGAATCTTTCAGTACAGAGTTATTGCCGTTTGTTGTTATTGATATTTGTATGCTGTACGTTTCAATTGGGAATGAACTGAGTCCTGAACGTAACGCTGGGAGTAAGGAAAGCCTACAGCAATTTGAACAAACGTCGATTCAAGTGTTTATGTGGGAGGGGGGAGGGAGTTAAATGTCCCTAAGGAGTATTGTATTTCCGTTAGAAGTAATTACAGTCAGCCTCCTGCCTCATTCGTCCCTCTGCCTACCTCCCAGACCCCTTCTTCCTCCTCCAGCATTTCCCTCTCTCTCTCACTCTCCTTCTCTCTCAGTGGCTGAACCAGGGTGTTACATGTTGTATGCGCCATCAGGGGAAACAACAACTAGATTACGACTTCTTCAATTTCTTTTTTTTTCCGTACAATGTTCCGAATGATTGTCGTCTCCCATTCCGGACCAAAAAAAAAAAAGTCCTATTCTCTATCTCTCACAATCAATTGAATTGCGCCACAAAAAAATAGAGAGTGTATTTGCGATAATATTTCTAATCAATAAATAACTTGTGTTAGAGACATTTTTTAAAATTTGTTTTACTAAAAAAAAACTGTTTTGCCAACTTTAGTGTAAGTATGGTAAATGATATCCATACGTTCAAAAAACGAGTCTTTTTTTAATGTATTTCAAAACAAGCGCCATTATTCAGCACATTGATGACCTCGGTCCGAAAGACATAAGCGGCCTTTTACCTTTTACTAAGACTACATAATAAAACAGAAGATGTCCAGATTGCCCTCCGACAAGACTTGCCTTGAATTTCTTCTTGCTCTGAATTTAAAAAAAGTGAACTTAACAATGTCTAAGTCCTGAAAAAGTGAACTTAACAATGTCTAAGTCCTGATCTGAAGCAAAAGATGATCAGTGCTGTCCTCCCGACTACATGTTCTATTTTCTTTTGGAGTGCCTTTAATTAGGGTTAATGTTCTCTGACGAAATTGGAGCAATCAAAGTCTATTAGTTTGTTCATATTCAAAACTTTCAATAACAAGATTACAAAGAGAGTTTGTGTGATACACAAACTCAGAGGCGGTCCCCGTCGGAGTCGGATCCCTGTCAGATCCGCCAATACCTGCCTTATCTTGATGTTTGCGCACTAGAATGTAGTTCGGATTTATCGTTGGTCCCTGGCTCAATTCCTGCATGCTCCCATCCTTAAACTATCGCAATATTTCTGAAAGAACAGTAAAGGTTAAATCATATTTTCAAAAGCCTTTAGTGTTTTTTTTTATCTAACCGTGACGGACAGACCAACCAACAGATAAAACGCACAAAAATATGCTTCTTTCATTCTAATGGGGGCACTAAACATTTTTTTTTTTAAATCTGATTTTTAAAAACGTTTAAGAAATTAGTTTAGAATCATGTCATTGCCGGGTCGCTGAAAGTCGCTGCTAAAAGATCATTTAAAAAAATGTGCGTGATATCTGCATTTTGAGTGCATTTCTTATAGTAACGTTTCCTCCCTTAGATTTACGTAATAGTTTTAGAATTGGAGTTTTGTTATTAAAAAATCGCTTGCATAATTATTTTATAAATTAAACGGTTTGCTTTTAGAAAACTAAAAGTAGCCGATGCACCTAAACTTTTCAAGCCGCATTTAATGGTGAAATAATATTTTTCGTATCTCTTCTAGTTTTGGCGCCCTGAGTGTGACAGACGGACAGACGGACATTTTGCACAAACCTAATAGCGGCTTTTCCCTTTACGGGGGCCGCTAAAAATTGGCGAAAATAACAGATCATATGAAAAACTCAATTAGTCGTAAGTATTTAATTTAAGCAATTCTTTTAAAATTTTAATTCATATTTTGTAAAATAAAAATGTTGCTTTGATTTTCATTCCACATCTGTTTGAATCACAAAGTGAACAAACAGTCATACACCCACACTTCCCTTAGTTTATGTTCCAAATCTAAAAGTCTCCATAGACACATTTCATTAATATGAGTTGTTTTTCCTAACTATATATCGAAAGACTGCTCTGGCCGATGTGCCAGCCGAGTGAATATATATTAATTAGATGAGTAATGCCATTTTGTTTGCAATATACATTTATATAACCCGTCTCGCCTTGACATTGGTTTTTTGACCAAGTGGAGGGCATCTGATAAGGTGTTGTGCTGACATCACAGCCAAAACGATGACAGGTGATATACCAAATGTGTCCACTATCTGGACCTGAAGCGAATCTAGAGTTACGTCCTAACAGAGGTAAGTCACGTGACAGACTGGTTCAAACCCCCCCCCCTCCCATCTCTTGTTCTCCAGTTCCATCTAACGACTACAGAGATTGGCTTATGTCTAAGTGGTTGAAATAGACAGAGGTGGATGTCAATAAATGGGCCCACGTTCATCATCTTGACTGAAACAAAACGAAGCCAATGTATTTGTAATGCGGTATATTTATTGGCACAGAGGTTCCGAACTTTTTAATTTTATGGACCCCTTTAAATACGATATTAGCGAACCTCCAACGCAGCCTGATTTGTCAGACGAATTGCATATTTTTAAAGCCGTTGGTATAATCTAACTCTCCGCAACAGAGTGTGCTTTTTTTTTGCTCTGTGCTATATACAATGCAATAATATACGAAGCCTAAAGAGCTTTTTCATTCTCAGTTGTCGCATGGCTAATAAATTTCTGCTAATTTGCATACATTCTTTTTCATCATTTGAAGAATTCTGCAAGATGACGCTTCAGTTAAAGCAGGTTTCAAATTTTTAGTTTCATAACACATTCAAACATATGACACAATTAACAACCAAACAGATGTCAATGTATTACACACTCCCAGGGTCGTCGGTTGGAAACTTTAAAAGCAAGCGTTCTTGAAAAGCAGAGAAATTAATGAGCGATTGGTTTGTACTACAAGTACCTTTTATTTTGATGCACAAAAGTACTGTTACAGTCATTGCTGTTTTGACACGGTGCGTCCACAAATGACGTTGTTATGGAAGAGTTCATAAATACTGAGTGCGAGCTGATAAATTTTCAAATTTTAGGATCGAAAAAAGTAGCGTCTAACTAAGAATTTATTCTAATTGTATACACTTCTCATCTATTTGAGGACCCTCTAGGTCGTCTCGCGAGGACCGTGGACAACCGTTTGAGGACCACTGCAGTAGCAGGTACTAGCAAGTAGCAATCAAGAATGAATGTCTTATGAGTGGAAATGGTTCTTTTTTGAGTAAGGTTTTTATGTATTCTATGTTTTCGTCTATTTTTTGTCTTAAATGTATATTTAAAAAGGTCAGTTAATATACTAATGCATATACTTTTCACTATAAATTGTACTAATTTTTTTTTTTTAAAATAACTTTTTTTTGCCTGTATTTTGACAAAAAAATGAAATAATTGTATGTTGTTGTTTTTTTTTTTTTCTTCGATTAAGACAGGAAGTTATGACGTAATTTAAGAGTTGCAAACCTTTGGTTAAATTGTGCATCGCCGTGATTTCATAGATATGATGACGTCAGGCAATAGAATGTCAGAGAGCAGAAAGCATGATTGCCGCCTTTTTAAAACATATGTATTGTCGATTTCATTGTACTTTCATTTTCAATTCCGAACAACACCATGTATTTAATTTCTTGCGATTTTTAAGGTCTTAAATTAAGGATATTTCATATTACAGTTTCTATCTTTAATCTCTCTTTTGGACTCCTTTAGTCGCAAAGCGACTTCATAGAAATGAGATGAATGCCTGGGCATTAGCTATGGTAAGACGAACACACCAGTCCACCCCCCCCCCCATCGACACATATGATCTATCCAAAGGAGCGGCAATGCCAATACAGTTTGGGGTTAGGACCGTCACAGTTGTTTACAACGTTGCAAACTGCCTTAAAGGTCGCCGGCTCCTGATTTTTTTCTCCGGGTTGACTCCTGAATCCTTTCCCATGTTGGAGTCTAGCTGCAAAACAACAGAGATTTGACTTCAGAATTTTCCTCCTCCTAGGTAGGTAGGCCGCCATGACTAACTACCCCCCTACTGCCTTCTCAGGGTAAACAAAGATTTATTTAAGTTTGCAAATTAAAATAGTGCACGTGACAATAGAGACTCAGACTTAGCTTGCCTCTAACGCACAGACACACTCAAACATCTACATGAGCCTTGACACAATCTTACACACAAATACCTAAATGTGTGTCAATCAGAGTCCTCCCACAGCCCTGCATGCCTCCCTAACCAATCATTCACATCTCCCTCCCACTTTAGTCTTTAACAATAATAATGCCACGAGATTTAAAAGAAATCATCTCTGCTTGATTTAATGGAGAGGTCGACAGAAAGAAGGAGAGGAAGCAGAGGGGGCAAGATAGACGGGGGGGGGGGGAAATGCTGAAAGTTAGTTGAGTGGAAAAAAAATTCGTTGCGCACAAATTTAAATATTTTATCCTAAAGATGAGCTGACTTTAATTACAGTTATTTGACTTGGAATCCAGGCTAGTTGGGCAGAAGGAGAAAATTGTTAGAATTGTTACGGGGGTTAGAGGGAAAGGTTGTGCACTGGTTGGCTTCTTAGACAAAACTGTAGCAAAGTTGTGTGTGTGTGTGTATGTGTGTTAAGGGTGCACTTCCGGCAGTCACGCGAGGATTCACTCACTGGCAAGTTATTGGCCAGAGCACGCGCTTACATCCGCCTCACGTGAGGTAATAACAGAGCGGCATACACACAGGAGGCTAGCGGATTAATCAGTCCTTAAATAATTAGATATTGGTGAGTAGGCAGAGGAGAAGTTTCTCCATATAAAACCTACAGTCCCTACAGGGAGAGGATGAGACTGATACAAAGTGAATTATGCTTATTCTTTATGTTTTGTTTTGTTTTAGGCTTTGATTGCATCTCAACAGATACACTTTTATAAGTTACAAGCAAAATTTTAATTTTGTTTTGAAAAAAAAAAAAGGCTTATCTACAGAGAAATAACTTGGCTTTAGCGCTTTTTATCTTTAATACCATTACCATCGTTGAATTTGACCTCCTTAAATTAAATTAATGTTTAATTTTTTTTAGCTTTACTTTGAATTACATAAAAAGAGCATGTATTTCCCTTTAATTCTATACCAAATACAACATTTTCTGATAAAAAGAACATAATATATAGTGAAGCCCAATCAAAACAGGGGTATTGAAATAGTAATGCGTAAAATGAATTCCTTCAAAACGTGGAAAAATAATTACGGAGAGAAAGAGTTAAAGCTATATGTATCAATAATTACAAGTTATTTCCCTTATTCGATATCAAACAAAATAATTAATTATCAATAATTAATTTACTAATTGAGTTTTTTTTTTATTGATTCATATTGTTTATAAGGTACATTAAATAATTGTTTAAACTATCAACATGATCGGAGACTACGTAATGGTGGAATAGCGTTAACAATTATTTAAGGAGACTAAACCCAACAAATTTAGCCATATATGTTTCCCCTGTTTCTATTGACTAACAATTAACTGCCAGTAATGAATTGACTTGTTGGTTAACTTTTGAAATGATGGATTTATGTCTTGTCTGTGTCAATTATAAATGTATGAAGTTTTAACTTGATCCGAGAATGGGTGTGGGAGAAATAACCTGTACACACTTTTTACCATACAGACAGTCAGACAGACAGACAGAATGAGTTGCTATAAGTTTTGTAAAGTTTCACTTACACCCAAAATTTAGAACATGAAATCAATGGAAATATTTGATGAATAAAGAAGAGCTAGGAGTTACATTGAGACATGTCACCCTGACATATCCTGTCTTGATCACAGCCCATCTTCCCAATTTTTTCTTTACAATTGTAAACATTGTCTATGTAACAACACTGACTGGTCCAGGGTAGAGACATTCTATATTTTTATGTCTTTTTAAAGCGTTTGTTTGTATTATAAAATAAAATATAGGACGTCTGGGTAAAACCTGAATAAGGTTCTCCAAAATGGCTCTAACGAATTTCTTGGAACTGTATATCTTTGGAGAAACAATTACTAGTTAGTTGGCTACAATGTGAAAACTCTGAATTTACCATTAGAATTTGTTTAAAGTATAGGAAAAAAATATAATTTAATTTTATTTAGAGGACTAGAACTTTTTGTATCATGAACAGACTACATTCTTAATATAGCTTTTATATGAAAAGCTATATTGAGAATGCTTACAGCATGCTCAGAGCGCTTTGGTCCAATCTCATTTGTGGACTAGTGGAGGGGAGGGGTGTATCTAGGAGTTTATTTTCCGTGCTGCCTTTGGGCGCTCAGTAAACACAACTCTGAGCGAGTCGGGTGTCGAACCTCGAGCCCCCTTCTAGGTAGCAAAACCAAGCTCAAGCCGCACATAGCCTCTCGACCACGCTTCTTCAAATATTTTGGCATGTATGCCTAATTCATTATAGAGTAGAAAGTCTAGTACATTTATTTATTCGCTTAAATGGGATTTTTTTCTCGGTGTAGGACCTGGGGATTGGGGTCAAAAAATGTTCCAAGATGTTCAATCTTACATGTATTTGTTATTAAGACTAGGAGTACTGTAATCTCTCTATAAGCTGTATGTAGACATTAATATTTCTATTAAGTCATTTCTACTTAAAGGACTAAAATATTGTATAAAATTGAAGCTCTTTTACGTTGTTGCTAATTATTCAAGAAATTCTGGCTCAGTGGCATAAACCGCAATGGCACCTAACTAGAAGGCTCGAGTTTAAAGTTCGATATAAGTCAAGAACTATTATTTTATTGACTTTTAACTCGAGCTCAGTTTAGAGTTGTATTTGAACCTCCAAAGTCATCATGAAAACTTCCAGAATATTCCCTCGCCACGTTCACAAAACATTATGAACAAGTGAGTACTGGGATTACAACGGCATGAAAGACTGCTACATAATAGCAACTTTAAAAGACCAGATCCTGTAAGATGACCCCTCTTGTATCAGGTTGTTATCAAACTAAATCAATATACTATTTAACATTACAGCTTTCACAAACAAAACACAAGTTATTATATATTATATTTAATATTCAGTTACACGCGAACGCCGTTAAGAATAAAAAGACAGCATACATTATTCGATGTTCACACTTTTAATGTACACTCACAGCAGTGGGAAATTGTACAAAGCAAATATCAATATTTATAGCACATGCCAAGGGGAGCAACCATGCGTCAATTGCATGCTAACAAGCTACATCCCCCATTACAACGTAAAGACATTTACATGTATAGATCTTATGTCTTCGATAAATCTTCAATGTGATATTTACAGAGTGTAGCCACAACATGGGCACGACATGTCTATGTGGACACAACATTTACTTGTTACATATACACTAGATGGACACACGGACACACCATGTACTAGTAGCATAGATATAAGAGTTAGTAGGTAAAAAAAATGTGTAACTCCCTATAGGGCGATATAGCATAAAGATTCCCAAACTTTTTTGTCTCGTAGACCTCTTGCCATGTTTTCTAGTTTTCCGTAGCTTAAGTTATATGGAATTTTTTAAAATTCATCAACTTTAAATTACACATTCTGTTTAAAATAATTTCTAACCAGTGGTACTAGTAGTGAAAAATAATTTAAAACTACATTTTAATTTGAATTAATTTTTAAATAAATTTATTAACAAAATTCAAATTTAAACCCATTTTATAACAGTCAATATGTATAGCATACATATACTAAATCCATTGGAAACTTATTGTTTTTAAAAACAAGCACTCCATCCATTGCTACGGAGATTATTTGTCATATAGGTTGGTTTACGAAGTAATTTATGAAAACGTTAAATATTAATGTGTCTTAAGTATCATACTAAAAAGATTTCACAAAGAACAGTTTCTCGCGGATTTCTTGAGCCATAATAACTTGAATAAAAAATACATCATTACCAGATAAGGTTGACTCAGCTAGTTGTCAGGCCTTATGAATTGTTTTATTTAGGAGGCATCAGAGTTTGTCAAGCTTTATATAGTTTGAAGGACTATTTTTTTTACTGATCACAAAAAAAATTAACTGTTAGGCGAACTTGGCTGATTCGCTAGCATGGTACTTGTTAGCTCCAGTGCTTCTATTTCTTCTCTGTGGTTGTCATAGAGATCATATGTTACAATGGGTGACCCGTCAAAATAGCGCGTACAAAATAGCGTGGACAAAATAGCGCCGACAAAATAGCGCGAAATTTCCCGACAAAATAGCGCAAGACAAAATAGCGCGGACTTATATATGATGTGTATAAAAGTGCCGAGTTGTTAGCAATTTAATGTGTGATGTTAGATTTTGAGAAGGCAAGTCAAAATGCAGTAAGCACCTTTTTCCCTGCGACCAGACTTGTCGGTTGTCTATTCCATCTGTGGCGACCAATATAGTTTTCCTCCCAATAGCCATACAAATTTCCTACAACATCTGGACGAGCTTCATTTAATTCTTAAAAGGCAGTATTTACATCGGCAGGTGAACAAATGAAAGGGCTAACAGCATCTTGACAAAAATGCGTACATTTTTATCTTCCCGGTATGTACCTGCAAGATTTTCATCTTGTACTTTACGCCAGAGACTTTGTCCAAGATGGAATAGACAACCGACAAGCTTGGTCGCAGGGAATACTGCTCTAAGTGTATTTCAACTTGCCTTTGCAAAATCTGACATCACACTCTGTGGAGTAAGAGTTGGTCTTAGCTCCAACAGTTTCTTGAAGAGTCGAACATAGTCAGCTTCTTGTTTAGATGGCAGTAGTGCATATATAAGTGGTACATCACATCGATCAATCAGTGTATGTATTTAGAAGCGCTGTACAAATAATTCAGGTGCAACTTTAAATGCTATGTTGTCAGTGTACGGAAACAAGCCAGTGATGGAATATCTACGTGACATTTCCTACAATTTAACTTTGTGAAAGTCTGTGTGTGTAAATTTAACACGTATCTTTGCTTGTTTTCAAAGTAAACTTTTATAATATAAATAAATGCTATATTTTGAATTTATTCATTTTACCTTATTATGATTTTTTTTTATGTTTATCTAAAGTGTTTCATTAAAAACGACACAAAAATTACGATAACATTAAACCAAAAAATAAAATATTGGCTCTATTTTTATTTCACGATATCTAAAGTATTTCTTTCAAAATGACTAAAATATATTTTTTCTGCGCTATTTTGTCGGCGCTATTTTGACGGCGCTATTTTGTCCGCGCTATTTTGTCGGCGCTATTTTGTCGTCGCTCTTTTGTCCGCGCTATTTTGTCGGCGCTATTTTGTCAGCGCTATTTTGACGGGGTACCGTTACAATGAACTTAATGTTTACATTGCGCCATTCAATGAGTATTCCAGCTCCTTCGTTCGTGGTGGCTTTCTGAGAACTATCTATGCAAACTCTGACCCATTGGTTGTTAGTGCAATGAATTTGTACAAGAGTTCACTGAATTCTTGAGCCCTGTTGGTATATAGTTAAGTATATCTTATTTCTTTTTATGTAAGTCTTTGAATTGACATATTTCTGCCAACAACATATTCTGAAATATATATATATTTGACAACGTCTTACGTGGCCTTATGCCCACACTATTGTTCCGTTCCTGTTCAAGACCAACCAGAGTCAAGAATTTTGTTTTCAACAAACAGAAATAAGATACCAACACTGTATTGTAATCTTAATCTTGTCTCTATTAGAAACGAATATGATTCTTTCAAGAAGAAGGATTATAATAGAACGTAGTCAATATAATATATTTATTTAGAGTCGTGTCAATCTAGACAATGTTAAATCTAGCACTCAGCTCTAGTTTAATTAATCTATTTTTTTTTAATCCCAACTGAATTAAATTAATGAGCTACTGACTTAGTGTTATTAAATTTATACATTTTAAATCTAGATTCATTCTGTGGAGTTTGGTTTCTGCCAACCATCTTTTTTTAAAAATAACACTTTTATTTATTTATTTTAAGATAAAAACACAATTTTTAATTCAGTCTCCTGGTTAAAAAGTAAAATTGTTTCCGTGGTTAGAGTTTGTTGTGAGTTTGTGAGAAGTTTTTATAACATTACAACTTAGAACTTATTATAACTACTTTTTCAAACTTCTCTAATCATTGTTTTCATCTTCTTAATTTTAAATAATTAGCTACTAATAACTAGTCAAAGTAGATTATTAAATTATGAACAATATAAGCAGATAAAAATTAAAAATATAATTATAATAAAGAAAAATCTAATGATCACTATGCACACAAGTGTCTTCTTTGAATTCTAAAGGGTTGTACTAAAGAGGTGCTATTTTTTCCATCAATATTTTAATTGTACCTTTCATATCATATCAAATGCTTTCCCTCAATAAACTTGACCTCAATGTTGGGTGTAGATCTAGATAGATTGGATTGAGAGGAACCATAACTTTTCTTAAACCAGGAGATCTACTGAGCCATGGGACACAGGCTACACATGAAATTAGTTTTAGATTTCCAGCGATCATGATTTTTGTTGGCCGCCTTAGACTTTGTTGAGCGTTTTCTATTGTGTCTAACTCTATAGTGCAGGGGTTCTCAACCTTTAGACTTTGCAGGGCCGGTCCTATAGGTTGGGGGCCCTATGAAAAACGGCTTGCTAGGGTCATAATTTGGGTTGTGATAAGGATAAGTGAAAATGAAGATTTTGTATTAGAAAATTAATTCGTCTTTGCATTTTATTTATACTTTAGTAAGTACATAATCAGTGTCAAATTAACTTTAGGAACCATCTACAGTAGATAGTAGTTTTCCAACAAAAATCCGATTAACATTCAAGAGGTCAAGATAGATTTATATTTATATTTGTATACAGGACTATTACAGTAAATTAAGTAATTGAACTTCTTGTTTTGATTAAAATTCGCCTTATTATTACATTTTTATTAAAGGAAAGCTGACAATGTCGTTTTTTTTAATCGCGAGTAGGATTGGAGTTTTCTATATTGAATGGCACCCCGAAACGACAAATTTGTCTGTTTTAAGGAGATTTGCATCAGTTTTCAGAACATTTTAATTATTTCACAAGATTTTCATGACTTTTTCTTACATTTTTTGATTATAGGAGAATTCCTGGAACCCTTTTATAATAAGTTGAAATGGTTTAATTTAATAATTTACACCTAGAATTCGCATCGCGCGGGGCCCATGAAAGAGCGGGATCCACAGCGGCCGCATAGGTTGCAGTGGCCTAAGTCCGGCCCTGAGACTTTGGATCATCTTGTTGTGCATTTTCATATGTATCTAACTCAGTGGCGTAGCTAGGGGAAGGTAGGGGGAGATTTTGAAAATCCCCCCCGGACCCCCACTTGAGCGGGGCCCCCAAATGAGTGGTTTTTACATTTAAAATTAACCATTACGCAAAATGCAGGGGCCCCAAAGAGGTCAATCCCCCAGGGCCCCCAAAAGATGGAAAACTCCTAGCTACGCCCCTGATCTAACTCTATAGAGCTTGGGTTCTCAATCTTCAGATTTTGGATCAGCATTTCCTAAAGTATCTATCTCTATTTACCTTGAATTAAAAATATTAGACATTCTCAAATCATATAAATTCTTTAATTAATTATTTTGAGCTCCATATAAAATTGTTATGTGTATAGTCTGAATGGAAGTGTGAAGGGTTTAACGGCTA
>JADKLZ010021289.1:0-28908 GCA_021533235.1 Biomphalaria straminea | reverse complement strand
TGTGATTGTGTGAGAGAGATGTGTTGTGATTGTGTGAGAGAGATGTGCTGTGATTGTCTGAGAGAGATGTATGGTGATTGTGAGAGAGAGATGTGTGGTGAGTGTGTGAGAGAGATGTGTGGGGATTGTGTGAGACATGTGTGGTGAGTGTGTGAGAGATGTGTGGTGGTTGTGTGAGATAGATGTGTAGTGATTGTGCGAGAGAGATGTGTGGTGATTGAGTGAGAGAGATGTGTGGTGATTGTGTGAGAAAGATGTGTAGTGATTGTGTGTAAATTGTATGGAAATAGAGACAGTGAGTGTTTGGAATTAAAAGGAAAGAGAGTGTGTTCATGTGTAAATGAGCAAAATTGCATTTTCTTTATTTGTAAACAGGCAAAAAAATAGAAATCAACAATATGGCTGGTAGATCTAATTCTAAATGAAACAAAAAGCAAAAGCAAAACAAAAAAAAACTTGAAAGCACATACAAGAGCTTTAAAAAAAAAAAAGAGTTACTTGAAGAGAGCGAAGGAAATGTCCAGAATAAAGAACCTTAACTCAAAAAATAAGGAAAATAGAATTGTATTTCTTACCTCCCCTACGTATTTATATTATTTATGACCACAAAAAAAAAGTCAATCTCTTAAGGAAAGATTTTATTGAATCAGATGAAACACTAAGTGCGTTAGCGAATATTGGATTGTATCTTAAGACTCTACATGACGTATCTGGCCAGTGTTCACAGATAGACAAAGAAATCAAAGGAGACTAGTTGAAATAGTGCACGCGTAGGACTTCTTGTAACTGCATGGTCAATAAAAGATTTTTTTTTTGACTGGCTTAAAATTTAAATCTTGTTTCTCGTTTCCTTTTCTTTTTTCATTTCAAAAAATGACTTATTGATAAAATATAAATACATAAAAAGCCTTGGGTGAGGTTATTTTAAGTGGAAGTGAAAACTATACCAAACATTTGTCTAAACTACACCCTACATGTTCAAAATGGTAATACAGTATAGTTTATTTATACATTATACTCACTGCTTATTATTTTGGGTCTATAGCAACAATTAGCTATCACTATCATTATTGTTCCCTGTGGAACATAGGGCCTCGACAAAAACACGCCACTCTGCACGGTCTCTTGCAAGTTTTTTGATGGCTTCCCTGCTCTTTCCGGTCCTCTCGGCTTCCTCCAGTATGCTACGTCGCCATGTTCATTTTGGTCTTCCTCTACGTCTTGTACCCTGGGGGTTCCACTCTAAGGCCTGACTATCTCTGTTGCTGGTATATTTTTTAAGGGTGTGACCAATCCATCTCCACTTCCTCTCCAAGATCTGCATCTCTATATACAATTAGCTATACATGGAACTAAATGTATTTTTGTACAAGGAAAAATCGATTTTTTTCCAAAAAAAGTAATTTTAAAAAAAGTTACTTAAATCTTTTTTTGAATTATATCTTATCTTATCTTATACAATACAGACATTACTTTAAAAAAAAAGAAGATGATTACATCGAGAAGGAGCTTTTGTACAAATTTGTCCTGGCATATGGTACGAGGAATTTGCCTTTTTCTTTGTGTCTTTCTGAGTATTTTATTAAATTTTGTTTTTGAATTTGAAGATTATGGTTCAGTGTTTTATGTATAATTGCTAGGCCGACTTGTCAGCCACTAAGCTGGACAAGTAGCAATGAAATAGAAGGTTCTAGTGTCTGTTCTTGGTTTGAACATCTTATATAACGACTTAATTCTCTACACTATATTTATCTACCGTTAGCTTCGTTTTTTTCTGTACATTTTATCTATATAACAACAATATATATATATAATTATTTTCATGATTAAGTTTACTTTCACCTAAGCTTAGATTTATTATATATCTTATAGTAATTTTCTTTTCAATAAAAAAAAATCTTCAGAGCGCAAGGTCTGATAAAGGTACGTTACTTTTTTCGACTAAATTTGGTGGGTTTAGTCCCCTGAAATAACTGCTAATGCGGCTTCTCTTTCATCCATTTTCCGATGAAGTTGATACTTTAAAGTTAAACAATCATATATTATACCTAAAAAAAAAAAGAATCAAGTTTTCAAAAATATTTAATTAATTATTAGTAACTTTTAATTAACTATCAATAACGGAAATAACTTGTACATTATTGATAAATATAGTTTTAAGGGTGGAGCTCTTCCTCTTTAGATAAACTTTGTTGTTTTTTTTTATTTTGTTTTTTTAATTTTGCTTCTTAGTTGACTAGGTCTTTATAAGTTAAAAGGGCTTAAAAAATATTAAGATAGAATAGATCATTTAGAAGACTAATGAAACTGACGCGAGGTATTTCAACACTTCACTCATGAGGACATCAAGCAAGGTAGAGAGCTTTTTAACGAGCTGTTTACTTAAAGTTGGTTGACATTTACTTTCACTTCAGTTTAGATTTATTGTCGAACTATATTATTCTTTTCCTTTTAATTAAAAAAAAGAAACCTCAACATGATTATGTTGTAACACTGAGGCAGAAGATCATTAGAGTTATTGTTCTTGTGATCGTGGGACCCTATTTCTGGTTCATTAAACTTGATAGCTCGGACACTTTGAGATGAAGTCCGGAGACATCACGTCTAAACATCACCCCCCCCTCTCTCTTCTCAAGCTAACACTGGAATCTGTCACCACTATCTCACTCCCAAACACAAACCTCTGTTTGTTCTAGATGTCTGTGGTGTTGTTAGGTGATAGTCTGACAAACCTTGCCCCGTGAAATAAACAACAAATTCAAACTTGTCAGAAAGTGAAGTGAGATTTTCATCTCTATTTAACACAGTCGTTACCGCCCCTCACAGTTGACTGCGCCCCAGATACGTCGGCAGCGCCCTAGATACGCTTGTATCCATCTTTTAGTTTCTGTCACCGTGGGGATATCAAATGTGGAGCCCGGCGCCCTCACCTCCCGGGCGATAAACGGTAATCACTACAGGGCTTTGATTGTTGTGTTGGATGTGTGAGAGGGGAACGGGGCGAGCCGTGGTGGGACTCGCGCGCTTCAATCAGATTATCTCCGCCCATGTAATCAAGGGGCAGCCATCCACTTAGTAATCGCGCTTGATCAAAGGGACGTTATGTCGGCTTACAGAGTGTCCTCCGATTAGAGATCAACAGCGTAGGACGTCCTCGGAGAGATATATCTCCCCATGATACAAGGATTAGTAGAGTACTTCGTAAACTAAGTACTAAACATTTCTAATACATTGTATGTCTTTATATGTTTGTTTAAGATGTTGTAACGTCTGAGGTACGGTAGATTCCTCTCTAAACACTTGGTTCGATCAGCCCCACCATCTAGTCACAGCTAGGAGATGAAAATGTTAATATCTCTTTTTATTAACGGTAACCTTAAAGTGATTTTATAATAATAGAAAACAAATGTACTGTTTGTACATATTTTTTTTTAATAGATGTAAAGTTTCTGTTTGTAGATAAACTTCTGTTTTTTAAAGATTTTTTAAAAATATTATTTGGCTTATTATTAGGCTTTGATTACATTTAAATGTCAAAGATCAAAACATTATAAAAATATATTTCTTTTTTTTATAATGGTTCTCGGAAGTTTGTCTGTCTGTCTGTGTTGTATAAGATTCGGGCTGTTGCAACGACGCTGTCTTACTGTGATCTTTCCCAACTTCGTACCCTAGATTTCTGTAGGTTTGGGATGAAACTTAATTGAGAGAGAACATATGAAACTTAATTGTCTGTCCATTTTTAAAAGCATTCAGAATAGTGGATAACGGCTTTGTCTGCACGAAATGCGAAAAAAAAAACATACATGTCGCAACAGGATTTGCTTGGTTTTGAGAAACATTGCATTCATTCTTAATCTTTGGAATCGAAGACATTGCCGATATTATTGTTGTTATTGTTATGATAAAAGAACGAGTATTCTTTCTCTGGCGCAGCCAGGGTCGAGTTTCGTTAAAGGGAAACAAAATTCATTGTAGTCCCTTTATCAGTTTCCACTGAGGAATTTTCTGGTGATGTGGCAGGTCTGCAGCAGTACCGCCCTCTGACAGGCAACGAGAATGTTCCTGGGAATTCCAAGGGCCTTGAAGGTATCTGTGAGGTCAGTTGTTATTATCCCCTCGGTTGATATGACAATGGGGTATATTGTTGTTTTAGAAAGCTTCCATAGACGCTTAATCTCCAAGCGTTATTGTTATTATTATTATTATTATTATTATTATAGTGTTTCAGAACTGGTATTTCTGTTGTTGGCACACTTTTCAATTGTTCTCAGCAGCCCAATTAGTTATCTACGAGAATTAAGTTGTAAAAAAAAATAATTACGTCATACGCATTTCATGTGCCAATCTAGTTAATCAATAACTTAAACTCTGCCGTTGGTTTTCCTGGCTGATTCAGGCAACCCATTCCATTCTCTAATGTCATAAGAGAAGATTATTTTCTAGCGAATAGAATAAGTAAATTGCCTCTATCTTTGTGTCTTTCTGTTTATTTGATGGGGTTTTTGTTTTTCTATTTGTAAATTATGGTTTAGTGCTTTAATGCATTCTTGTAATACCAATATTATGTAGAGAACATCTGTTGATGTTAATATCCCGGGCAGTAATACTCTTAAAGCTATAAAAAGCACCTGCGGCACTTAAGACTTTCTGCTTCTGTTGATCCTTTTCATGGTGTTCTCCCCACTGGGTGGTCAGTTTGTTTGTCTGACCTAACAACCTCAGCAGTGTCCCATAGCACACTTAAGAGATATGGACATCACAAAGAAATTTCAGTTATTTAATTGTAAAATATTATATCTAAATCACAAAGGCATGTCACATTTAATCAAAACCATTCATAATCTTATTTATACGTTGATAGTCTCAATTGTATTTGTAGACTTAATAGTATGTCCAATGTAACTAGTGTATTTAGTAAAGTTTATCTTTCAGACCTTGTGGTCTATAGGGCAGGTGATGTTACGGTCATGCGATTCTGTGGCCTAAATTCTTAATGCCTTGTTAGTTAACTAAATAAAAACAAACTCGGCTATCTCTGATAAATTTCATATTTACCCCTAATCATTAACTAAAGCCTGTCCATAGAGTTCTATTGTTTTCTCCAGTAAAGCACGAGAATGTCACATCTCATCATGTTGTTATTGTTACAAACTTTATTTTTTTCTTTTCTCTTTCTACACTTGAGTGGGTGTTTAGTTGGATTCAAGTCTTCTCTCTATTTTAATCTTGCTCACGTGACCATAACCCCACCTGACCGTAACCCCAAAGTCATTCAAAACAATGGAAACTTCTGAATGTGAAGGCTAGAGATGAAAACGAAATGATTTTGTGCGTGAGCTCATCGTCTTGTCAGCGCTGGTGAGTAGCCTTGGCGTGATGTTACGTACAGAAAATGGTCTATGTAATAATTGTTTCCTTTTCTTAGGGAATATCTTGACCTTGACCCTTTGTAGAATTTGACGTCATTCCCTGAGCGATGATGTCAGTATCACGTGAACAATTAACAAAAATTGTATTTTTTTTAAATAGTAGCTTAGACAGAAAAAAAAAACACGTAGATCTATATATTGTTTATATAAAACTATTTCGCTAATTATGATTGATTATGCAGATCTATAGCCAAGGGGGAAAACTTGTGTAAGAACAATGGAGTAGCAGCTCTTACCAACGCAGTCTAGTAGCTATAAAAGTTATAGACATTTCATACTAACATTGGAACTAGCCTTATAGTATCCTTTGTTTTCTTTTAAACAACAATGAAAATCGTAAACAAAATCATGTACAACCGTAAACCAGTAAGACTTCAAAATGCAATTATATTGACAGATGAGTTGAGAGATACCATTCTTCAGTCTATTGTAAAGTGATTACTTTAGTAGTGATATCCAATAATATCCATGGTAATAATGTCATCAGTGATATTTGTATATTAATAGTATTAGCATATCCAAAGAAAAAAACAACTCAAAACATTTTGACATCTACTGTAGATATTACAGCATGTTTTTTTCTGTGTCACATTGACCTAATGCAGACACTTACTAATATCAATAGAACTATATTATATTACATTTTAAACTTTTCTAGAGTATTTAGTCTAAATTAGAGGTTGTCAAATAAGGAACACATGCATCCTGCCGGAGCGTTTTATGCGATAGAAGAAAGTTGCCCACCCATGGTCTAAATGCTAGTTGTGTGGTTCAAATCTGTGTAGAGTTACACCACCCTGTCATTGCGCTGGCCTGGTGCCCTCCAAACAAAAGCTTTAGAAGTTTTTTTTCCAAAGCATCTTCTTCAACTGTTTGACCAAGTTTAACACTTTTAAAGCAAATTTCAAGAAGAATTTTCCGGCCAAGCCAATGACACGTTTGTTATTACGCGTGGTAGCATACATCTGACCAGGTGTCAATCTCGCAGACGGTATCTACGTCAAATATCCGCGAGAGTTTAATGGACAGCAATAAATAACCCTGCGTGACCTCCATCTCATGCCAGGACTTCCCAGAATCAACTGACAAGCGCAAGTCGTCAGTCCATCACAGCCACGAGACCGGACAAGATATAGAAAATGAGAAAAACTGTTTCATGGGATTCTGGTGTAATTGAATTTGTTCAAACCCGAGTCCCGGACATTCAGCTGTGCGCGATTCAAGTGGACAACTTGATTTTTAAATGAAAGGACATTTTGATGAGTTGAATTTTTAAAAACCTTTTTTTTAAGGAAACAAGAAAGTTATATAACTGGAGTTGGATATCAGATATAGAATTGGAATGATGGATAGAAGAAGAACAATTTCTTAAGCAAACTCTGGATTGACGATCAAAGTATCTAGATGCAATAAATGAAACTTATTTTAAAAGAAAATTGTTCTATGTTGGAGTTAGCTAAGTAAGTCTTAGCAGGACAGAAAAATAAAAAGTAAAGTAACTATTTTACATTAAACCAAAACTTACAAATATAAAAAAAATATTAAGAAATACTCAGAAAAACACAAGGATAGAGACACGTTTCTTATTCCATACGCTAGAACAAATTCGTACAAGTCCTCCTTCTTCCCTAGTGCCATTAGAGAATGGAATGGGTTGCCTGAATCAGCCAGGAAACCAAAAACATATCCGAGTTTAAGCTATTGATTAACATGCATGGCTAGATTGGTACACGTAATGCATAGGTGGTAACTATCTTCTTTTTTGAAGTTTGCTATCACTATTATGGTTTTCTTTGTTGTACCACTCAGATGTCCTCAAGAGTAATGAAGATGTATTATATTTATTGTTATTTTTGTTATTATTTTTATTCAATCTGCATTATTTATTTATTTAAAAAATTACGAAGCTTTATGACTTTTATTTCATCTGTTAACAACTAAACACTGCATTATAACTATTGCAAAATATGAAAACATGTCTATGGTATAGTCTCTCTAGTCTTTATCATACTACTGTTAATGTGTGTGTATGTGTATGTGTATGTGTAATGTGTATATATCAACCTTTCAACTTTATTGTGTATCATTCTTGTATGTTGTAGTAAATTATAAAACATGATGATACAGAGAGAATGTTAAAAAAAAACATTAAAAACCAATAGTTCAAATATTAGAGTTTAAAATTGAATGTAAATCTATCCATAACCTTAGTGACCTCATGGGGTCAGGCTTCCTTGAACATCACGTGCTGGGCAGGATATTAATCTGGGATCGTGTTTCACTTTGATGTAAATATCGTAAGGACTGAACTTGTCACAATAGTGATGAGGTCAAAGTTGAAAGTCTTGTTTCGTTTTAACACTAAGTTCGTTCCGCTATTACTGTTTTCTTTTTGGTTCCATTGGTACTCTCTTTTCTTTTAGTTCTACGAGACTGTAGAACTCTTTGGCCACAAAATTCACTGGAGCCTGGCAGCGACCGGAAATGACGTCCTGTTTTGTTTTAATTGAGTTGTTCTTTGTCAGTGTGGTGGCGCATGTCCGTACTTGGTGGGGGGCGGAGAGACTTGATGTATTACTGGTGTTTTCTATTGACCCTGGTCTGTCAATTTGTTCTCTGGGAACCTTAGATTAAATATAAAGGACACTGCTCTCTCTCTCTCTCTCTTTCTCTCTCTCTCTCTCTCTCTCTCTTTTCTTCTACTGTCTCCTAGAAGTGAGTTCTGCTTCTTCTGTAATATAAAACAATGTTATAGTGTCGAGGTCCCCAGCGCCTGGCGCTACAATGAGAAAGTAGGACAGGCAGGCCGAGAAAGACACAAGTTATAAATACAATTATCACGCACGTTTGTTTGTCTGTTTGCAGGAGGTATTTATGTTAGATCTGAGGCTACAGAATGTTACATTTTTCTCTTATATCAAATTAATTTGTTCTCATTGAGGTCGGTGTTTTTAAAAAGATTGAAAGATGTTTGGGGGCGACTTAAAAAGATTGAAAGATGTTTGGGGGCGACTTAAAAAGATTGAAAGATGTTTGGGGGCGACTTAAAAAGATTGAAAGATGTTTGGGGGCGACTTAAAAAGATTGAAAGATGTTTTCTCAAGACAAAAAAAAAACAAACTCGAAAAATAAAAAATAAGAACAAAAGATGAGATTCTTTGAAAAGTTTACGGCACAATTTAATGTACGTATAGTTTTGTTATGGCATTTGTTCAATACTTGATTATACCCTGAAACAAGAAAAACAGTAAAAAATATTTTAAAAAGACAATCGCCTCCTTATACAACCTAGAGAGCGATTGTTTTTCTCTTAATAACTAAAGAATGTTATATTTAAAAATAATGGAACATTTTTTTTCCCAAGCCCCCTTCACCCCCCCCTCCCCTCGAGAAAGAATTTTAGCGGTGCGAATGTGCAGGTTTAATAGACTTTAAAATATTCCAATGATAGGCCTTGAAATCTAGCCTTACCAAGACGATACGCAAAATATTCAATACTGAATCAATGATGCCTTACAATCGGAAATTCCCGAACGCGATAGTTCTGTAGCCAATTTATCCCCCTTTTTGTTTACTTTGAATAATCATAACTGTGAAACTTGAGTTTTCCTTGTGAGTTCAATGAGCTGGTAGCTTCCCAAAGATATATATATATCTTGGAACATGGTTAGAGCCGTTTAATTTCTTCATGTCTAACCACCGAGAAGTGTCCAGGTTTTTGTTTCCACGAAGTTGTAACATGCATGGCTAGAAGTACAAAACAGTTTCACAATGTCTACTTCATTACTTCCAGACAAAGGACCGTGTGCAAAATTTTTCCTTATTTTAAATTATTAAAGTCTTGAATGAATAGAACACATGTGTTCATACCCGAAGACGCTTTGATATTGTTTATATGTATACTTCTATGTTGTAGAAAAGTACAAGTTTGACTTTGAGCTCATTAGGACATTCTTGAAACAATTAATGATTCCAGAACGATGTCGTCCATACGCAGTTCTCTCTTCTCCACAATGCTGATGAATCCAAAGTAAGGGCAAATTTAGAAAGTCTGTATATTCTTTTACAAAGCTTATATCAACTATGTTTGTCTGTCTGTCTGTCTGGTACGAAGTTGGAACACGTTCATTCTCTCAACTACCATTCTTCTTAGATGGAGTTTAGTTTCTGTTACTATTTTGGTATGTCATATTTTTTGTGTTCCTCCACAAGCCATGGATTAATGCCTGAATCTATCTTTATTGTACCGTATTGATGGTAATAATTTAATGTTCTTTTATATAAAGAAAAAAAAAGGGTTTAACCTTCACTATTGAGATATATGGCAGGGATGTTGCGGTTCTATTCGTCAGATAAGCTTTTATATATGTTGTTTGTTTTAAACTTTATACTTTTTTTTCGAAGGGCTATGTGATCACTTCGACCTTACAGCAACACCTACAACTGAAGTCCCTTTTTTTTACATTCCGTTGTCTATTTATTTAAAACCGATACAAACTTGATTCAAATCATAACACAATATCAAGTAATTATAACTTCAGCTTAGACTTCCAGAATCAATAAATTGATCGTGTCAACAGATCAATAAACAGGAAGCGATGATAGTCCATAAATCAACTGGCAAAAAAGAATCCTGATTTAAGAAATGAATATAAAAATAGTCCATAATTATTGTAAAGTTTCAAGCTGTTGAACTCGGTAGTTACATTATCTAATTATGGGTTTCAAATACTTAATTGTCTGTTACATAGAGTAGTTGTATAATTGTATGTTTCCTATTTATGGCCTCCTTCAGTCACAAAACGACTATGGATCATCTCATAGGAATGAGAACCATTGGGCATTAGCTTTGGTCGAAACGATGTCGCCCAGACAGCAGTTCCACTTCTTCACACAGCAGTTCCAATTCTTCACACAGCAGTTCCACTTCTTCACACAGCAGTTCCACTTCTTCACACAGCAGTTCCACTTCTTCACACAACAGTTCCACTTCTTCACACAGCAGTTCCACTTCTCCACACATCTATCCAAAGGAACTGCAAGTGCGGATACAGTTTGGGATCAGCGGCGTTTCAGGTTCTGCCAGGGTGTAGCACTGTCTCCGGCTTCTGACTTTTCCTTAGACTTGACTCCCGAAGCCTTCCCATGTTTGTGTAAATCTACAAAGCAGCAGAGATTTGAATTCAGCATTTTTCTTTTCCTAGTTTAAGTAGTCATCTAAGGTTAACGAGCCCTTACAGCCCAGAGCTACTGGTTTAGGTGCCTTTCACTTGTCTCCTGGTAGTGCAAACAGTTCCCCTGGAACAAATATCTGAGCTGGTTGTCAGAGGCTAGTTGAGACGCATGTCATTTTGGGGATATTTTATTGGTAACGCAGTGCTTATGTCCATTATCACTTTCGGCAATAAGAAACTTACGGGGCTATGTAATTCTATGTTGGATATAGTAGATAAACGTTTTATATAGTAAATATATTAGTATGTGATATTGTAGCTACATTTTTTATGTTTAATATGGTGCTTAAATACAACAGCAGAGGTGTTTTGATGGTAAGGGAAACATTATTCACCGGAAGTCACCCTTTTTAAATAACTTATAAGCCTACATTTCATGTTCATAGTAACTGGGGTGGGGTGGGGCGCCAGATAAAGTACCTTGCCCGTGTGCAGCATTATACAAGATTATTTGAATAGTTGAAGTTTGTCTACTTTGTACAAGATCTCATTCTTTCCTAGTGTCATTAAAGAATTGAACGGGTTGCCTGAATCAGCGAGTTGAAGTCATTGATTAACATGAATGACTAGACTGACACATTAAAAGCGTAGGACGTAATTATATCGTCTGTTATATATAAGCTAAGATTTCAGATTTCTTCTGTATCTTTTATTGTCCTCTTTTCAGTGCTGGAGCTTTTTTTATTTTTAATTCACAATAATAATTATACACTTTACTTTATGAAAGAGAGAGCGAGAGAGAGAGACAGTGAGACATGGGGAAAGGGATAGAGCAAGAGAGAGAGAGGGAGAGAGGGAGAGAAAGATAGAGAGAGGGGGAGGGAGCAGAGAGAGAGAGAGAGAAGGAGAGAGAGACAAAGAGAGTGAGAGAGCGCCCGAGAGGGAGAGATAAGCGAGACAGAGAAAGAGAGGGAAAGAGAGACAGAGACAGAGAAAGAGAGGGAAAGAGAGACAGAGACAGAAAGAGAGGAAAAGAGGAGAGACAGAGATATGGGTTGAGGCAAAATACGAGAATAAAAAGAAGAAAGAGGGGGAAAAAAAAGAAATTCGGTTAGTGTAAGAATAAAGGGGGGGGGGGGGGAAGGAAAGCAACTGAAAGATCAACCCAGCCAAACACAAACTACTTAATGTAACCTACTCACTCACTGTAACGATCTGAGCTCTCCACGGGGCGATTGCAAACATAGCTTTAAATGGCTCTAGTCACGACATTGCAACGGAACACGGCGGATCTCTTACTGAGCCTCTATGTGGGCTCCAACTTTAAACGAAATCAATGAAATACCACCGCTCCCCCCACACACACAAATAATGAAACACCTTAAAGTGAATGGTTTCACGAACACTAAATCGCACATTTTTTTAATATATATATATATGATTAATTATTTCTTCATAACGCTACAGTTTTTAAAAGGATAAAAAAAGGCAAGAAATACTGTAATGATTGAATGGTGTCATATGTTACTGAAAGTGTTCACTCAGATTACAGTAGCATGATTCAATAGAATCTTGAAATGATCATCTTCATCTAACAGCGTCTTTAGTTGCTCTGCATCCTGTTTTGATTACTGCTGAGAAACATCGGAGTTAGGAGTCACATGACGGCATTTATTTTATTAAACCTTTTTGTATGTATATATAAACATATACTTATATGTTGTAGATTATTGTAAGCAAGAAGAGAAATAAATAAATGTATGCATTTGTTACTACATAATGGAATTGGCAGATACATAAGGGAATCCTTTGTAATATATGAATCCTTTATAATATATGTGAGTTTCGGTGAAATAATTTCTGTATATCTCATTTACTTCCATAGTTAACAAACAGTTTAAAGCAGTAATTCCCAAAGTGGTCAATATAGATCGCCATGGGTCTACGTTGACCTCCAAGGGATCTACGAAAGTGAAAAGATAAATGTCGGGTCTATGAGATGTCCACGGTGTCTACAATAATTTAAGCAGGTCGTGACTTTAATTTTTACATCCCATTAACATAATTATTTCATACACTTATATATGATTTGTACCTTAGGTAATCACTTATTTGTTTCTCCTGCTATTCAAACGAAAAATTGTTGTATTAAATTTCAATAAGTATTTAAATAGCTTAATTTTGTTTACATTTAACTAATGTTTAACAAAATGTAGACTCTCCAGCGTTGATTATTTCAAATTGGGGTTCATTCGTTCCTTGTCAAACAAGCGGTTGCCCAAGTGCATGATGATATGGAGCCATCATATTGAGATGGTTTGTGAGCGTCTTACAATTCTCTCAACTTATAGCAAAATACGGAAAACATTGAATTTACCAGTTGTTGTAGTTATAAATACCGTTTCACACAAACTTACATCTGATATTATTAAAAGATGTTCCTTAAGTTTCGATACAGTTCAGGGGCACATTGGTGGCATGAGTTATACAGTTAAAAGCTTCTTATGTAATTGTTTGCAAACGACATGTATACTTATGTCACGTGTTTATTATGTTTATTTGTCTTGAATATCTTGATATGATAACTTGTGACATATGCGGGTTCGGAGGTGCCTTGATTATAGTTCTAACACTTTAATAATCAATGAAGTAACAAAGTGCTGATACGTTTTCTTGAGTTTTAATTAATATAAACTTGAACTTGAAACAATAAATGTATGTACACACGATATATAGAAATAAAACAGATACAGGATTCAGTAAAAATAATCAATAAGATGAGTAAATATTTACTTTCAAACTAGCGACGTTTAAGTCTAACTTTCTAGCTCTCTCTAAGTCTATCTATCTGTCCCCAGCTACTACTCCTACTTTTATATCTTTTCTTGGAATAAAGAACCGTGACATCTCAATACCCTTCCTTGACTCCTTGACCCGTTCACATTTAATTTTCCTTTAAATTGTTTTCTTGTAACTTAACCTATGTTAATTATGTTTCCCCGTCGTAGCCTTGGACTAAGTTTTAGTCGCCTTTCTGGCATCTAAGCGTGGGTACGCTGACCTGGTTTGACCTAGGTAAAACTGTCCTCATCTTGTGAACAATGAGGTGTAAACTGGGGCGTGAGTGTCACCACGGAGGCGTGACATAACCCCCCTCTTTCTAAGCGGTTTGCATGATGAGTAATACAGAACTGCAAACGCTAATCTTACGTATAATAATGTTACCAAAGTACAATAATATTACAGATACTTTTCAATGTATAAAAATCGATTATAATATTCAATAATAGTTTAGTTTTAACACTCTTCACATTAATAATATATGTATGCATGACAAATGCAGAAAAAAAATTTCAAGAAAAATTATTATAATAATAAAATGAGATCAACATTTAAAAATCCACCATGTCAAGTGATATTAGAAAACATACATATTTCATATAGTCATTCATAATTATTTTTAAAATCAATATATGAGTCTAATATAATGTGAACAAAGTCGTAATGATCAAAACAAATTAATATACAAGCTATGTAGTACATCTTGACAGGGTATCTGCTAGGACGTTCATCTTCCCTGGTATTGTATTGACTATGAACTGGTAGTCTGTTAACATTAAACTCCATCGTGTTAATCTGCTGTTAGCCAGTTTTCTAGTGTTTAGAAATTGGAGAGGAAAATGGTCTGTCAGTAGGTTGAATGGTTTGCCCAACAGATACTTGCTAAAGCGATTTATGGACCAAACTATCGCTAAACACTCTCTTTCTATTGTAGAGTATCTGGTTTCAGCTGGTAACAGTTTTCGGCTGATGTAGAACACTGGATGTAGTGTCCCATTGTGTTCTTGCATTAAACAGGCTCCGATCGCTTCTGAGGACGCGTCTGTCCAGGCCTGGATTAACCATTAGGCAAACAAGGCACGTGCCTAGGGCACCAAGCGTTTGGGGGGGGCACCACAAGTCCGCAAGAAAAATGTGTATATTGTCCCGGTAGCCGCGCGAAATCGACATGTCAGCATCATAATGGTCCCTTTGATAAATCTTGACGTATTTATGCTGGAGGAAAAATAACAAGATATTGTTCTAAAAAACTCTTCTATGGCAAAAAAGCAAATGGTGAGCAGTACAGGAGAGAATGGTTATTGTATTCACCATCCACAGGATCTGTGTACTGTTTTTTTTTAGCGGTCCCCGTAAGGGGAAAAAGCCGCTATTAGGTTTGTGCAAAGTGTCCGTCTGTCCGTCTGTCAATCTGTCCGTCTGTCACACTCAGGGCGCCAAAACTAGAAGAGATACGAAAAATATTTTTTCACCATTAAATGCGGCTTGAAAAGTTTAGGTGCAACGGCTACTTTTAGTTTTCTAAAAGCAAACCGTTTAATTTATAAAAATTATTATGCAAGCGATTTTTTAATAATAAAACACCAATTGTGAAGCAATTACGTAAATCTAAGGGAGGAAATGTTACTAGAAAAAATGCTTTTGGCATGTAGATATCACGCACATTTAATAAAATGAATTTCTGTCTGTCTGTCCGTCTGTCAGACTCAGAGCGCCAAAACTAGAAGAGATACGAAAAATATTTTTTTCACCATTAAATGCGGCTTGAAAAGTTAAGTTGCAATGGCTACTTTTAGTTTTCTAAAAGCAAACCGTTTAATTTATAAAATTAATTATGCAAGCGATTTTTTAATAACAAAACACCAATTCTAAAACAATAACGTACATGTAAGGGAGGAAATGTTACTATAAGAAATGCTCTGTATAAATAGATATCACGCACATTTTTTAAAATGAACTTTTAGCAGCGGCTTTCGTGTACTAGCGTAAAGCCCGGAAATGACTTGATTCTAAACTAATTTCTTAACTTTTTTTAAAAATCTGATTTTTTAAAAAAAAATTGTTAAGTGCCCCCATTAGAATGAATCAAGCATATTTTTGTGCGTTTTATCTGTTGGTTGGTCTGTCCGTCACGGTTAGAAAAAAACACTAAAGGCTTTTGAAAATATGATTTAACCTTTACTGTTCTTTCAGAAATATTGCGATAGTTTAAGGATGGGAGCATACAGGAATTGAGCCAGGGACTTAGAAGGAACATCCGAAACATCTTGCGAATAGGCGGATCTGACAGGGATCCGACTTCGACGGGGGCCGCCTCTGAGTTTGTCTTTGTAATCTTGTTTTTTGTAAACTTTTTGCGTTTAAAGGTTCCACAAGTTTGACTGATAAAAATGGGTTCAGTGACTGGAAAAATAACATTCAAGTTGATAATCATGAACAAAGCGCTACTCATAAAGACTGCATGTTAATATACCTAACTCGTTGACAAGGCTCGGGTCTACTACAAAAGCTAGAAGAGCAAATTAATGAGGAGTACAGTTACTGGGAACATATTTTGAGGCTAGCAGTAGCGGTTATTTGTACTATAGCTTAGCAAGGTCTGGCTTTTAAGTGGGACAAATGAAAAATTTGGAACTTTACAAAATGGAGATTATCTAGGGTTGCTGGAGTTGGTCAGTCAGTTTGATCCATTTTTAGCATCACACATAGCGAAATATGGAAATTCTGGAAAAGGGAATCCTTCTTATTTATCCAAAACTGTATGTGAAGAACTGATTGAAATTATGTCCCAAAAAGTTCATGAAGCAATTTTAGCGGAAGTAAAAGCTTCCGGTTATTTCAGCTTGTCAGTAGACTCAACACCAGATGTTTCACATATAGATCAGTTAAACGTTGTTCTTCGATATGAGTTAGATGGAGAGCCCATTGAGTGCCTTTTGACTTTCTTGCAGCTGAAAAGTCACATAGGTGAAAGTATGGCTAAGCAAGTGTTGCAGTACTTACGTGAAATTTGCAATATTGATTTTTCGTAATGCAGAGGTCAGTCATACGACAATGCTGCTAATATGTCTGGGTTCTACAAGGGCATGCAGAAAATTATTCTAGAGGAAAATGAGTTTGCTATATACATACCCTGTGCTGCCCATTCACTAAATCTGGTAGACAGAAGTGCCGTTGACTCTCGTTTAAAGGCAGTAACCTTCTTCCATACAGTGCAACTGGTCTATATTTTTTTCTCAGCTTCAACCAACAGATGGAAGATTCTGAAAGGATGCCTTTTGAATGAAACGCCTGTAAATCCCCTTTCCGATACCAGATGGGAGGCACATGCTGTTGTAACTGAAGCTATTGTAAAGTCTCATCCTCAGATTATAGAAGCGTTAGAATGTTTAAAAGAAGACCAGTCACGGAAGAGGGACACCAAAAGAGAAGCAAAAAAGATTGCAAAGAAGATGCAAGAATTAGAATTTGCTTTCATCCTTGTCTTTTGGGAAGAAGTGTTACAACATTTTCATAGGATCAGTCAAGCTCTACAAAATGAGCATGTGAATTTGAAAACATGTGCTGATTTGTATTCCTCACTAGCAGATCCCTTGCATGAATCTAGGAATGAATTTGAAAGATTTGAAGAAGCTGCAAAAGAACTAACACCAGGTGTGGAACATAAGGCAACTTTGACCCGTAATCGTAAACGAAAGACAGTGGTCATTGATGGTAATGCCCCTGAGGTCTCACTGAATACCAGAGACAAATTTCGTATATATACTTTCTACGCGATTGTTGACAAACTTGAGACAGATGAGTAGACGAGCGCAGGTATATAATGATATAGTAGTTCGATTTTCTTGTTTGGTCGATGTACCACAAACATTGCAGTGTTGTGAAGCACTAGATAATGCTTATCCTGAAGATTGGAACAATAATTTATATACTGAACTACAACAGTTCCACTCTTATATTCTCCACAAGTTTCGTGAATCAAAATCTGAGAACAACACGTTCAGTCATGCAGAACTCTAGAAAGTAATAGTTAGAGACAACATCGAGTGTGCTTTTCCAAATGTAGAAATCGCCTTGCGCATATTTTTAACATTAATGGTCACGAACTGTTCAACTGAGCGCTCTTTTTCTCAGTTAAAACGTACAAAAAATCCAAGTAGATCAACAATGAAACAAGAAAGGCTTGATTCCTTGTCTCTGCTGATGATTGAGGCGGACTTATTGCGCAAATTAACTTTGATGATATACTCAAAAACTTTGCCAAACGTAAATCTAGAAAAAAAGAACTTAAGAATGTAAATGTGTGCTTTCTCTGACTTTCTCAGTTATTATCGCCAGGTTGAAAAAAAAAATTTGGATGCTGTTGAAATAAAGGATTTTGTGTGATTTATTAAATTTTCTATGTTTGAAATGTATTTCATAATAAAATTTTATTTTTAATAAAAAGAAAAAACGCTTACAAAAAAAAAAAAGAAAATTTAAATTTAAAAAGAAGAAAAAAAACACAAAAAAAAAAGGAAAGAATAAATTTTAAAAAGAAAATACGCCTAACAATTCTATAATACAGAAATATCTTATTGTAGGTTTTATATGAGTGACGGTAGTACAAACATATGTGTTATAATCGTTTGTCTTTGTTAGTTTTTTTGCATAATATTGAGCTGTCAGTGGAGGATCGGGGGTCCGGGTAGGAGGGGGCACCCATGTGGGTTTGTGCCTAGGGCACCAAATTAGCTTAATCCGGCCCTGCGTCTGTCGCAAGGTGAAATGTTTTGTTTTGGTCTGGTAACTTGAGAATGGACTCGTGTGAAAAGGTGTCCTTGATTTTCTGTATAGTGTCTTCTAGTTCTTGTGAGTAGAGTACTTTGTTTGGTTGACCTTTCTTGGTAAGGTTTGTTAAGGATGATGTGAGGGTCGTGTAATTGGGTATGAAACATCGGTAGAAATTACATAGTCCTAGTATACTTCTGATTTGTTTCTTTGTCTTAGGCACTTGGATGTCTAGTATTCTCTTGATGATTTCATCTTGAGGTTTTAAAGAGTTGTAGCTTACTTTGTAACCTAAAAATGTTACTTCATTCATGGCTAGTTCCATTTTGCTGGGTTTAATAGTGAAGCCATGCTGTCTTAGTTCATGAAATATTTCATTTAGTCCTTGCAAATGTTCTTCCCAAGATTTGTGAAAGATACATATGTCGTCGATGTAGGAAACAGTATCTTTCCTTTGTCCGAACAATCGGTGTATTGCTCTATTAAATGTACTACTTGCATTGACTAAACCAAATGGCATGTAGTTAAATTGGAAAAGTCCAAATGCAGTAGTGAAAGCAGTGTATGGCTTGCACTGTTCTTTCATTGGAATCTGGTAGTATCCCCTTGAAAGATCTATTTTTGTGAAAAATTTGGCTTCAGCGAAATGCGTCATGAGATCTTCTGGATTCGGCATAGGGTAAGAATCTAGGCAAGTGATCTTGTTGAGTTGCCTAAAGTCTACACACATTCTAGGTGTTGTAGGATTGTGTCGTTTCACGAGTACAATGGGTGCTGCGTAGGGCGAATTTGAATGTTCGATTATGCCTTGTTGTAGTAATTGGTTTATTTCTTTTTGTAAAAAGTCTCTGTAGTGGATTGGCAGTGGATATGGTCTTTGTTTTGTTGGTTTGTCGCTGGTCAAATTGATCTCATGTTCTATGATTGATGTTTTGCCTGGAACGTCGGTAAAGATGGCTGAGTAATTCTTTAGTATCTCTGATACTTCTTTCTTTCTTTTACTTGATAAATTGTTCAGTTGTATGTCTTTCCAGGATTCTGTTTGTGTTGATATTGGATTTGGAAGTACGAGTTCTTGTGTATCATTTGAATCACTTTCTTGAAGAATAGTCAAACATGTAATTGTGTCTTGCCCTGTTTCATTTTCTTGTATTTCTTCATTATATTTATGTAGCATATTGATGTGATAGACTTTCTTTTTATTGTTGATTTCAATTTCATAGTCTACATCAGTAACTTTCTTAGTCACTAAAAATGGTCCTTGCCACTGAATAAAGAACTTGTTCTTTCTATCTGGCAATAATAATCTCACTTTATCTCCTGGTTGTAATTGTCTCAAAGTTCTGCTTTCGTTGACTCGTATTTGGGTAGCTGTGTTAGCTTTGGCTGTGGCTTGTTTAGCTTTTTGACATGCTTGTATGACCATATTTCGTGTGTCTATGACATGCTGAAATGCTGTTTTTGTTGCTGTTGCATTTTGTCTTGGTGCCATTAATGATTCTTTTAGTGCTGCCATAGGTCCTCTCGGATTTGCGCCGTAGAGCATTTCAAATGGAGAAAAACCTGTAGTTTCTTGCTGACTTTCTCTGTATGCAAAAAGTGCTGCTGGTATTAAAAGATCCCAGTTTTGTGGGTTGTCATTCGCTATTTTTGATATGATTTGTTTCAAACTTGAATTTATACGTTCGCAAAGGCCATTACTTTGTGGATGGAAGGGGGTTGTGAATTTCATCTTTATTTTGTACATGTCCATGAATGCTTTCGTAATTTCTGCTGTAAACTGGGTCCCTCGGTCGCTTAGTATCACCTCTGGTAGTTCGGTTCTGGAGAAGATTTCTGATAAAGCTCTGGTAATGTCAATAGCTGTTATGTGGACTAAAGGTATTGCTTCTGGCCATCTTGTGCATGTATCAACCAAAGTAAGTATATATTTGTGATTTCTTGCTGATTCAATTGGCATGGGTGTGACAAAAATAAATTTCGCCCACTTAAGGTATCACTCGGTCTAGGCATCTAACTAATTTATTTTTGCTATCTTATTTTATCACCTCAGCTTGGCCCTTATGACTATCTAAAGCTATTGCCACCACCCCCTTTTTCTCTAGGCATACGTGTCACAATGTAATCGCTTAATCTGACACCCGTCTAGCACATTCTTTATCGACAAGGTTAAACACGCCTCTGAATATCTTGACCTAACATCCTGCCGCACCCCCCCCCCCCTTCGGGGAACGGGTCAATTCAAATGGACCCTCTTCAAATCGACAACAAGGTCTGTCTCGCGCAACTAATCCCTGTCACGTAAGACAAACGGTCTGTCGTCCGACCATATTTGGCGATATCATTCGATAAGGGCCCATCCTTATGTCAATACATGAAACGCGCGGCAAGGTCAAGTGATAATCTTCTCCTAGGCATGGCGGACGATCTAAACACCGGGGAAGTCCCGCCTCCTTGACCACGCGACAGGATATGCGTAATATCTAGCCCATCCCATTTCCTGTCCACCTTAGACTTCTTAACTACGCATGGCGAGTAGTCATATTCTCATTTCATTCTGAGGAGCTGAAAGGATATACTTCTCTGTCTTGAGCTTTACGAGCTTTCGCTCGCTTATTCATTTCATATCTTTCATAATATTGGACTGGTGGTAAGCTATTATATGGTTTGTGTTTAATGGCCTCTTACTGTGTGTATTTATTTATTTGCGCATTTATTTAGTGCGTTATATTTGTGTACATATTTGTGTAATTCTTATCTTGGATTATGTAAGTAGTCACTTTATGTATTATATTTTATTATCATGACTTGTACGACTAAATAGTCAAAGTCATCCACTTTATCTGGACTAGAATTTACGACATTTCTGGCCTCATGTATTTAGCTCTTTAGCTACTACTATATTATCGTTGATAAATCATCGCTCAGCTCGAGCCCTATTTCCATTATTGATAAATTCCTTGACCGGGAACTATCATAATATTTATGTAACATGTCATATTACCTAGTATATATTTATTCTCATTCCGTGACAAGGAATGCCGTAATTATTTATGTACTATATTCTATTTATCGGCCTGTTGGCCAGACTTATTACTTAGGTAAAACCATGTAAACATTATCTTATTTGTCTTATCATATCATTATCTTATCTCGGTTGATCACCTTGGTTTTAAATGGCGCATTGACCCTGCGCTCAGAATAGGCATGAATTATTTCCCCTTGTATTTAATTTCAACTTCTAGAGATTACGTTCCTTGAACGGGCCCTGTCTCCATTCAAGCGTGCTCTATTGTTCGGGCCCTACGGCCAAATGTAAACAATAGCGACTTGGTCACTGACCATCAGCCATTCCTCCCCCCCCCTTCCCTTTTCATCTCTCTATCCAAGTGGCTCGTAATGATATCACCGTGACAAGGTGTGTCTTACAATTTAACGCCACTTGTAGTCTCCCTTGACGATATACAATTTCTACTATTTCAATTAACACCATGTGTTAGCTCCTTTGATATTTGTGAAACTAAGTTATAGTTTCTTCACATCATTATTACATACTATGTATTATCGCCCTTGTGAGACTTCACTATTGTTATCACCGTCTCCCCTGTTGAGATGTAACATTTAATTGATTAACCCCCCTTACTATTGTGAAACTTTATTATGGTTTCTATTTAAACATTCTGAAGATGTCCTTCATGAAAAGGCGTCTACCTCCCAGTGTCATCATTGTGGCTAAGTCGATCTACGAATCTCGTTGCAGCTTTTATTACAGGCTACTTCTAATAGAAGCCCTAACTTTGTAACGCGGATACCAGTCTGCTGATACCAGACCTGGGGATACCAGCCTTACTCACTACTCCGAAGAGTCCGACCAACAATCGCATGCCAGAAGATCCGCCCCTGCAGCTACACATAGTTGGACTGTCCCGTGCGCTAGGACCGATCGAGCCAGCCACCCACAGACAACTCAGCATCAGTCACGCCGGTCTCGCCAGAGCAGCATAGGACTCAAAGCTAAGCAACAAAGCCCAATGACACTCAGACCACTTGGTTCTTATATCTTATGATGATAGTCCCATTTATGTAAATAATTAGGCTCCGCCCTAACTCTGTACAGCTTTTATCTTTTACTTATTTTCATTCTTATTATTAAACTGTACATATGTTTTACGTAAAAAGTATTTGTTGCCTGCATTCATAACATTGTGCCTGTAGTCCTTATGTGCAAGTTACGGTCCTCAAAATATTTAATTCCCCTAGACACCTAAACGGCCACCATCTTTGACCTACTTGTCACAATGGGTCCAATAATGTCAATGGCGACTTTCTGGAATGGTTCGTCTGTGAGTTCAACAGTTTGAAGCGGTGCTTGAGTGTGCCTACATTTAGGCCCTTTCATTTGACAAATATGACATGTACTGACATACTTTTTCACATCTTTCGTGATGCTTGGCCAGTAGAAATGTTGCAGAATTCTTTTCTTTGTTCTGGATACAGCCATATGTCCAGAAAAAGGTGTGCTGTGTCCCGATTCAATTATTGTCTTTCTGTATAAATGCGGTACGACTATTTGTTCAATTACTTTATTTTTGTTCTTGCTTCTTTTCATAAGCATTCCATTGTCAAGATATGGTTCATTATTTGATTCTGGATTTGTATTGGTCTGTGCTTTCTTAAATAATCTTGATAAGGTAGGATCTTTCTTTTGTTCTTCTTGAAATTCTTCTCTGTTAAATTCAGGCGGGAGGACTGTGTTACTAATCATTTCATTTTGATTTGTGATTTCTTGATTTGTACTTTCTTTGGTTGCGTTGTCATCTTGTTGGTTTGGATTTGATCCATTGTGTAGATTTTCTGATTCTACATTTTCTTTAGTCATTGACCTTGTAATTACTGCATTACATTCTTGGCTTACTTTTATGGCTTTCGACCAGTCTTGTAGGTCTCGTTGAGTGCAATCACGAACTCCGTTAATGTTGCCAATCAACAAATTCACAGGTAAATTGTCTGATACTAGTGCTTCTACATCACCACTGTAGAAAGGTGTTGTAATGTTAATTTCTGCTACAGGTAGATTGCTGACTGTACCATTGAAAGCTGTGGCTGCTACATATTTGCCTGTGTATTGATGAGGTTTAACGAATTTAGAATGTACGACCACGGACGTTGATCCTGTGTCTCGAATCACTTCCACCTTCTGATTTCCAACTAAACCTGGATAGTATTCTAGACCTTTAGACTTTGTAACTATAGTCATTGTTGTGTGGTCAGATCTATAATTTCTGTTGTAGAATTTGTTTTGATTACCATAGTTTTGATTTCTTGTAGATTGTGGCTGGTATCTGGATGCTTGTTTTTCTTTTGATTTGTCACTTGAGTTATTTTGTTTCTTTCTACATTCGTTTGCGTAGTGACCTTTAAGATGACAGTAACTGCATTCTATGTCTCTGGTTTTACACTGGGAAGCATAATGTCCTTTGAAATTACAGTTTGTACATATTGGCGTTTTTTCTGGTTTTGAGAACCGTGGTGTTCTTGTTTCTTTTGAATAACAGATGAAATTTTCTTCTGCAGACTGTTTAATAGGCTTGTTTGGATATGCTGCTCTGTATTGACGTACTATTTGAGTCAAAGTTTGAATGTCTTTTGGCTGTCTTTCAATGATAAATGATTGAATATCTTCTGAGTGTGCATGTGTGATGGCATCTATGATGACATGCTCTCTCAGATTTTCGTAAGAATTTTCTATTTTTGACAAGGAGATCCACCTATCAAACCACATGGTCATGTTTGTTATGAATATTTGTGGATCATCTTCCTGTCGAGGCCTTTCTGTATAAAACTTTTTTCTGTATGCGTCTTGTGTAGCGCCATACTGTCTCAGGAGTGCTTCTTTGACATGGCTATAGTTGTCTAGCTCATGCGCTGGAAGTTGAATACAAATGTCTATGGCTTTACCCGTAAGAAGGCTCATTAAAGTTCTTGAATATTGTTCTTCGGGCAAGCCTGATGCTTTGGCAAGTTCTTCGAAACGCATTAGATACGAATCAATATTGTCTTTGGATTCTTGGAAGTTGGCCATTTTTGACATTTGCTTATATTTATCGAAACCTACAGACTTTTGTTGAGCATTCGCTGCTTCTTTTTGTGCCTGAGCTAACTGTATGTCTTTTTCTTTTAAAAGGCGTTCTTCTTCTTTCATTAGGCGTTCATGCTCCATCTCTTCTCTTCGTTGTGCTAAAACTTTCTTTTCATGTTCTTCGAGCTCTTGTTTTGCCCATTGTAGTCTTTCTGCTTTAGGCATGGCTAATTCTTTGGCCATCTCAAGAAAATCTTGAATTGTTAACATTTTGGCTGCCATGGTGTATTAAATGCAAGTAGTCTTGTACTTGTTAAATTGATAGTTGAATATAAATGAGTGTCGTAACTCAATAGTAGACTTTAATAAATTTCAATTGAAATGTTCTTGGCTTTTCTTTATCTAGAAGATACACAATAGTTCAATGCTTCACCTTATAAATCGTCGTTATAAGATGACGATTGTGGTCACTTGTAAGTGATAATAAATTTTGGTTGCCACTTGTTTAGGCAATATTAAAACAATTACTTGTCACTAGTAAGTAAATAGGTAAGGCGATCTTAGTTGAAAGATCAAGCCTGTAAAATGACGTAAGGTTGTACTGACCTTGTCATAAAGACATGTAGTAGACTTGAACGTGAAGTTTTCTTCGTAGTGAGAGGCTGAGTAGTGACGTAGAACTATCGTCTGTAGTTCTAGTTTGTTGCGAGACAACTGTCAGAGAGTTGTTTCGATTGTTGTAGGTTGGTTAGTATCGTGGCAGACGTCAAGGTTGCCAGATAAATGTATTGATCTTGTAGTAGTTATCACTTTGATGAATAAATTCGTTGTACATACAGCCGTCGGAGGTGTCAATTTATGTCACGTGTTTATTATGTTTATTTGTCTTGAATATCTTGATATGATAACTTGTGACATATGCGGGTTCGGAGGTGCCTTGATTATAGTTCTAACACTTTAATAATCAATGAAGTAACAAAGTGCTGATACGTTTTCTTGAGTTTTAATTAATATAAACTTGAACTTGAAACAATAAATGTATGTACACACGATATATAGAAATAAAACAGATACAGGATTCAGTAAAAATAATCAATAAGATGAGTAAATATTTACTTTCAAACTAGCGACGTTTAAGTCTAACTTTCTAGCTCTCTCTAAGTCTATCTATCTGTCCCCAGCTACTACTCCTACTTTTATATCTTTTCTTGGAATAAAGAACCGTGACATCTCAATACCCTTCCTTGACTCCTTGACCCGTTCACATTTAATTTTCCTTTAAATTGTTTTCTTGTAACTTAACCTATGTTAATTATGTTTCCCCGTCGTAGCCTTGGACTAAGTTTTAGTCGCCTTTCTGGCATCTAAGCGTGGGTACGCTGACCTGGTTTGACCTAGGTAAAACTGTCCTCATCTTGTGAACAATGAGGTGTAAACTGGGGCGTGAGTGTCACCACGGAGGCGTGACATATACTGTTTGGGATCAGCAGCGTCGCAGGCTCTGACAGGGTGTAGCGCCGGCTCCTTATTTTTCATCAGGTTTACCAATGAAACCTTTCCCAATGTTTGGGTATAATTACAAGGCAGCAGAGTTTTGAAAACAGCCTTTTTTTCCTGGGTGGGTAGCAAGCTATTTCCAATGATCTCTTCCAGCTTGAAGCTTACTGGTTTACTCAACAGTTACTCATCTTCGCCCATTCTCCTGAAAATGATAACAGTTCCGCGTACCCAATAATTGAGCCATACGTGGAAGATCAAGAAATACACGAGAAGCAGAACTTTGCAAAAAACTTTTGCAATATTTAATGTTTGAAGGACCACATCATAGAACAACACATTTCCATATAAAATATCATTTCTAATGGATAATAAATCTACACAGACAAAATTATAAATCACAATAACAAAACATTTCCTTTGTGTTTGGTGATTTCAACAATACATATGAATTGTTAATTTAATTGGTTTAAATTTGAAATTTATCAATGAAAAAGATAGATTTCTATAACTGAACATGTAGTTTTCGCTCTTTCACTTACTACAGTTGGAAATTGATTTAAAGGAATGTTGATCAATTTGCTAGTTAGACAGGGGGTCCACCGAAAACCAGAAAACATGGCAAGGGGTCTTCGAGACAAAAAAGTTTGTGAACCACTGGAACTTTAAAGGCTTGTATGAGAGGGAAACTGTCTCTTGTTTCTAGATCTGCTATTCAATTCTTCACTCTTGCAATTTATGTTCTTGTTACTGGCTGAAATAGTTTCACACAGTTTATTTTCCAAGAGTCTTTCTGGAGTAGTTTCCCTTGTAGTAACATTGAAAGCAGTTACCTCCCCTGAGAGGATTGTAGCTACAGTTTCTATACGTATAAGACTACTGCCAGACATTTAGTACATATTACTAAAGCTCTAAATACTTGCATTTACTTCTTGAGAACTGGCAGTGGCGTAGTTAATTTCACTTGGTACCTACGGCGGGGGCCTTATGAAGGGAAAAAATGTGTTGACCCGACAGTGGCAGTGCCAGAGAATGAATAGTCGTTCGTTTCTAACATAACATTGCCTAAGCAAGTATTAGTACAATTCAGTATGCACTTGTGAGGATAGGTACGAATGGATTCCCAGCATTATCATATAGCAGGCAAATCTGACAGTCGAATCAAGGATTTGTCTCCCAGTGCGCCCTTAATATTGATAACGATCAGCTTTTGAGTACGCCACTTATCAATAAATTTTTTTTTAAATAACTAATACCGATTCAAAAACAAGAGAATATAACATTTAGAAAACTTTGAACTAAAATAATACAAAGAAATATTGGTGAATAAATTTGAGCATAAATTGCTTTTAAAAAAAACAAAGGCCTACACATTGTCTAGATATGTGTGAATCTTCTTGAATTCTAAATTTCAGAATTTAAAACTTGAAACAATATTTTTAAAATAGTTGCGACTTATCTCGATAAAACAAAGACTTCATCTCTGGACATGAAGACAGCAGATGGCTAAAGGCGCGGTCATCATTCTCCATCATTCGTCTCACAGCCCAACGGCACTCGAGCGGTCAGCCGATGTGGACAGATGTCTCTACCACTGGACATTGGTGCCATGTAACGGCCGACATATCGGACCTCTTGAGGAACAAATTTTCCAAACTGCTGCGTCTAATGAGCACCCTTCAATGGTCACTGTTGATGTTGAATGGTCATTGATGATTTTGAATGGTCTCTGCTGATGTGGGTCTGCCCATTAATCATTTTGACTTCTCGGCACGATGTAGAAATTATGAAAATAACGGTCACTCCATCTTCTGACTCTAAGCCTTAGCGCGGACATTAATTCTAAGAATTAACATGCTCTATTTGAAAAATAGATATTATGGATCTATTTTGTGAATTGCGTTTGAGCCTAAATTAACTGAGATGCCTAGGAGTAAAATTAGTTACAATTATTAACTTTCAATATTTTTTATTCATTTTGTATATGAGGGAAAAAATTAGGTCAGAGTGAACCTAGTTGATTTAATTAATTTGCTAGATAGATTAAAGATTACAAAACTAACAAAACTAATAGACATAACGGGGTTTCAGCTACATATCTGAATACAATAATAGACACAATGAGTCTTTAGAAAAATGCTGGACATAATGAGACTTTCATTGCCAATCTTTATGCTTTAAGAAAACTACTTTTATAAAGAGGCTTTAGCAATAACTATTCTGTAACTACGCACTTCAACTAAATATACAATGCAAGTAGCTATAGGCCTACAATTCAGGTAACTCAAGGCCGTCATTTCAGGTAACTTTAGGCCTATATTTCAGGTAAATATAGGCGGACAATGCAGGTAACTTTAAGCCTACATTTCAGGTAACTTTGGGCCGACAATTCAGGTAATTTTAGGCCTACATTTCATTCATTTGGTCTGTCTGTGGTGGCCGAGGGTACAACGCTTCTGAATAGAGGCGTCTCCAGTTCGAATCACGATGAAGACATGGTATTTGAACTTGGGGATTTTTAGGAAGCCTATAAGTCGACCCAACTGTACTGGGTACTTGTTAATTAAAGGAGACCCACCTATAGTTACAGAAATACAAAAACAGAACAGACCACGTTGGGCAGGTCACCTCACAGAATACCATATAACAGAGGCGCGAAAATTGTAATCAAGACAAAAACCAAAAGGCAGGCAACCAATAGGCAAACCCCAAATGCGATAGATTAATGATGTGGAGACAGATCTGCAACAGCTTAGGATAAGGAAGAGGAGACGAAAGGTCCAGGAGAGATCTGAATTGAGGGATGTGTTGAAGCAGGCCATAGCATTCCATTGACTGGATGGATGGTCCTAGTGCTGACCACATGACACCCGCGTTTATCCGTCTGCAATAGTAAAAAATCAGCATTACCTGCACCAAAAGAACCCAAGTCCTGAAAAGGGTACTTTTACATTTCAAAGTAACTAAGCAATTCAAATAAAGTCAATGTTCACGTAACTAGCATTATTAGATCATCAACTTCAGAATGCAAGAGGAAAAAAAAATGAGTATTTTATTGAAGTATTCTCTATAGACCACACAGGTTTTATCTCGTGTTCATTCTACATGTCAAATT
>JADKLZ010021288.1:0-28725 GCA_021533235.1 Biomphalaria straminea | reverse complement strand
TGTGATTGTGTGAGAGAGATGTGTTGTGATTGTGTGAGAGAGATGTGCTGTGATTGTCTGAGAGAGATGTATGGTGATTGTGAGAGAGAGATGTGTGGTGAGTGTGTGAGAGAGATGTGTGGGGATTGTGTGAGACATGTGTGGTGAGTGTGTGAGAGATGTGTGGTGGTTGTGTGAGATAGATGTGTAGTGATTGTGCGAGAGAGATGTGTGGTGATTGAGTGAGAGAGATGTGTGGTGATTGTGTGAGAAAGATGTGTAGTGATTGTGTGTAAATTGTATGGAAATAGAGACAGTGAGTGTTTGGAATTAAAAGGAAAGAGAGTGTGTTCATGTGTAAATGAGCAAAATTGCATTTTCTTTATTTGTAAACAGGCAAAAAAATAGAAATCAACAATATGGCTGGTAGATCTAATTCTAAATGAAACAAAAAGCAAAAGCAAAACAAAAAAAAACTTGAAAGCACATACAAGAGCTTTAAAAAAAAAAAAGAGTTACTTGAAGAGAGCGAAGGAAATGTCCAGAATAAAGAACCTTAACTCAAAAAATAAGGAAAATAGAATTGTATTTCTTACCTCCCCTACGTATTTATATTATTTATGACCACAAAAAAAAAGTCAATCTCTTAAGGAAAGATTTTATTGAATCAGATGAAACACTAAGTGCGTTAGCGAATATTGGATTGTATCTTAAGACTCTACATGACGTATCTGGCCAGTGTTCACAGATAGACAAAGAAATCAAAGGAGACTAGTTGAAATAGTGCACGCGTAGGACTTCTTGTAGCTGCATGGTCAATAAAAGATTTTTTTTGACTGGCTTAAAATTTAAATCTTGTTTCTCGTTTCCTTGTACTGTTTCACTTCAAAAAATGACTTATCGATAAAATATAAATATGACTTATCAATAAAATATAAATATATAAAAAGCCTTGGGTAAGGTTATTTTAAGTGGAAGTGAAAACTACACCAAACATTTTTCTAAACTACACCCTACACCGTCATAATTGTAATACAGTGTAGTTTATTTATACATTATACTCACTGCTTATTATTTTGGGTCTTTAACAACAATTAGCTATCATAATCGTCATTGTTCCCTGTGGAACATAGGGTCTCGACAAAAACAGCCACTCTCCACGGTTTCTTGCAAGTTTTTTGATGGCTTCCCAGCTCTTTCCGGTCCTCTCGGCTTCCTCCAGTATGCTGTGTCGCCATGTTCATTTTGGTCTTCCTCTACGTCTTGTTCCCCGGGGGTTCCACTCTAAAAGTCTAAGGCCTGCCTAGCTCTGTTGCTGGTATCTTTTTTAAGGGTATGATCAATCCATCTCCACTTCCTCTCCAAGATCTGCATCTCTATATACAATTAGCTATACATGGAAATAAATGTATTATTGTACAAGGAAAAATCGATTTTTTTCCAAAAAAAGCAATTTAAAAAAAAGTTACTCAAATCTTATTTTGAATTATATCTTATCTTATCTTATACAATACAGACATTACTTCAAAAAAAGAAGATGATTACGTCGAGAAGGAGCTTTTGTACAAATTTGTCCTAGCATATGGTACGAGGAATGTGCCTTTTTCTTTGTGTCTTTCTGAGTATTTTATTACATTTTGTTTTTGAATTTGAAGATTAAGGTTCAGTGTTTTATGTATAATTGCTAGGCCGACTTGTCAGCCACTAAGCTAGACAAGTAGCAATGAAATAGAAGGTTCTATTGTCTGTTCTTGGTTTGAACATCTTATATAACGACTTAATTCTCTACACTATATTTATCTACCGTTAGCTTCGTTTTTTTCTGTACATTTTATCTATATAACACTATATATATATAATTATTTTCATGATTAAGTTTACTTTTACCTAAGCTTAGATTTATTTTATATCTTATAGTGATTTTCTTTTCAATAAAAAAAAATCTTTAGAGCGCAAGGTCTGATAAAGGTACGTTACTTTTTTCGGCTAAATTTGTTGGGTTTAGTCCCTTGAAATAACTGCGAATGCGGCTTCTCTTTCATTCATTCTCCGATCAAGTTGATACTTTAAAGTTAAAAAATCATTTATTATACTTAAAAGAACAAGAATTAAGTTTTAACAAATATTTAATTAATTTTTAGTAACTTTTAATTAGCTATCAATAACGGAAATAACTTGTACATTATTGATAAATATAGTTTTAAGGGTGGAGTTCTTCCTCTTTAGATAAACTTTGTTTTTTTTTTTATTTTTTTTTTTATTTTGCTTCCTAGTTGACTAAGTCTGTATAAATCAAAAGGGCTTTAAAAATATTAAGATAGAATAGATCATTTAGAAGACTAATGAAACTGACGCGAGGTATTTTAACACTTCACTCATGAGGACATCAAGCAAGGTAGAGAGCTTTTTAACGAGCTGTTTACTTAAAGTTGGTTGACATTTATTTTCTTGATTAAGTTTACTTTCACTTCAGTTTAGATTTATTATTATTTATTATGCTTTTCCTTTTAATTAAAAAAAAAAACTCAACATGATTATGTTGTAACACTGAGGCAGAAGATCATTAGAGTTATTGTTCTTGTGATCGTGGGACCCTATTTCTGGTTCATTAAACTTGATAGCTCTGACACTTTGAGATGAAGTCCGGAGACATTACGGTCTAAACAACACCCCCCCCCCCATCTTCTCAAGCTAACACTGGAATCTGTCACCACTATCACACTCTGTCTCACTCCCAAACACAAACCTCTGTTTGTTCTAGATGTCTGTGGTGTTGTTAGGTGATAGTCTGATAAACCTTGCCCCGTGAAATAAACAACAAATTCAAACTTGTCAGAAAGTGAAGTGAGATTTTCATCTCTATTTAACACAGTCGTTACCGCCCCTCACAGTTGACTGCGCCCCAGATACGTCGGCAGCGCCCTAGATACGCTTGTATCCATCTTTTAGTTTCTGTCACCGTGGGGATATCAAATGTGGAGCCCGGCGCCCTCACCTCCCTGGCGATAAACGGTAATCACTACAGGGCTTTGATTGTTGTGTTGGATGTGTGAGAGGGAACGGGGCGAGCCGTGGTGGGACTCGCGCGCTTCAATCAGATTATCTCCGCCCATGTAATCAAGGGGCAGCCATCCACTTAGTAATCGCGCTTGATCAAAGGGACGTTATGTCGGCTTACAGAGTGTCCTCCGATTAGAGATCAACAGCGTAGGACGTCCTCGGAGAGATATATCTCCCCATGATACAAGGATTAGTAGAGTACTTTGTAAACTAAGTACTGAACATTTCTAATACATCTGTATGTCTTTTTATGTTTGTTTAAGATGTTGTAACGTCTGAGGTACGGTAGATTTCTCTCTAAACACTTGGTTTGATCTGCCCCACCATCTAGTCACAGCTAGGAGATGAAAATGTTAATATCTCTTTTTATTAACGGTAACCTTAAAGTGATTTCATAATAATAGAAAACAAATGTACTGTTTGTACATATTTTTTTAACTAGATGTAAAGTTTCTGTTGACAAACTTCTGTTTTTTAAAGATTTTTTAAAAATATTATTTGGCTTATTATTAGGCTTTGATTACATTTAAAAGTCAAAGATCAAAACATTATAAAATATATTTCTTTTTTTTTATAACGGTTCTCGGAAGTTTGTCTGTCTGTCTGTGTGGTATAAGATTCGGGCTGTTGCAACGACGGTGTCTTACTGTGATCTTTCCCAACTTCGTACCCTAGATGTCTGTAGGTTTGGGATGAAACTTAATTGAGAGAGAACATAGGAAACTAAATTGTCTGTCCATTTTTAATAGCATTCAGAATAGTGGACAACGGCTTTGTCTGCACGAAATGCGAAAAAAACATACAGGTCGCAACAGGATTTGCTTGGTTTTGAGAAACATTGCATTCATTCCTAATCTTTGGAATCGAAAACATTGCCGTTACTATTGTTGTTATTGTTGTTATTATTATGATAAAAGAACGAGTATTATTATTATAGTGTTTCAGAACTGGTATTTCTGTTGTTGGCACACTTTTCAATTGTTCTCAGCAGCCCAATTAGTTATCTACGAGAATAAAGTTGTAAAAAAAAAAGATAATTACGTCATACGCATTTCATGTGCTAATCTAGTTAATCAATAGCTTAAACTCTGCTCTGGCTGATTCAGGCAACCCATTCCATCCTCTAATGTCATAAGAGAAGATATTTTTCTAGCGAATAGAATAAGTAAATTGCCTCTATATTTGTGTCTTTCTGGTTATTTGATGGGGTTTTGTTTTTCTATTTGTAAATTATGGTTTAGTGCTTTAATGCATTCTTGTAATACCAATATTATGTAGAGAACATCTGTTGATGTTAATATCCCGGGCAGTAATACTCTTAAAGCTATCAGGAACACCTGCGGCACTTAAGACTTTCTGCTTCTGTTCATCCTTTTCATGGTTTTCTCCCCACTGGGTAGTCAGTTTGTTTGTCTGACCTAACAACCTCAGCAGCGTACCATAGCACACTTAAGAGATATGGACATCACAAAGAAATTTCAGTTATTTAATTGTAAAATATTATATCTAAATCACAAAGGCATGTCACATTTAATCAAAACCATTCATAATCATTTATACGTTGATAGTCTCAATTGTATTTGTAGACTTAATAGTATGTCCAATGTAACTAGTGTATTTAGTAAAGTTTCCCTTTCAGACCTTGTGGTCTATAGGGCAGGTGATGTTACGGTCATGCGATTCTGTGGCCTAAATTCTTAATGCCTTGTTAGTTAACTAAATAAAAAAAAAACTCGGCTATCTCTGATAAATTTCATATTTACCCTTAATCATTAAGTAAAGCCTGTACATAGAGTTCTATTGTTTTCTCCAGTAAAGCACGAGAATGTCACATCTCATCCTGTTGTCATTGTTACAAACTTTATTTTTTTCTTTTGTCTTTCTACACTTGAGTGGGTGTTTAGTTTGATTCAAGTCTTCGCTCTATTTTAATCTTGCTCACGTGACCATAACCCCACCTGACCTTAACCCCAAAGTCATTCAAAACAATGGAAACTTCTGAATGTGAAGGCTAGAGATGAAAACGAAATGATTTTGTGCGTGAGCTCATCGTCTTGTCAGCGCTGGTGAGTAGCCTTGGCGTGATGTTACGTACAGAAAATGGTCTTAGTAATAATTGTTTCCTTTTCTTAGGGAATATCTTGACCTTTGACCTTGAACCTTTGTAGAATTTGACGTCATTCCCTGAGCGATAATGTCATTATCACGTGATCAATAAAAAACAAATTGTATTTTTTTTTTAAATAGTAGCTTAGACAGAAAAAACAAAGACGTAGATCTATATATTGTTTATATAAAACTATTTCGCTAATTATGATTGATTATGCAGATCTATAGCCAAGGGGGAAAACTTGTGTAAGAGCAATGGAGTAGCAGCTCTTACCAACGCAGTCTAGTAGCTATAAAAGTTATAGACATTTCATACTAACATTGGAACTAGCCTTATATTACCCTTTGTTTTCTTTTAAACACCAATGAAACACCAAATCATGTACAACCGTAAACCAGTAAGACTTCAATATGCAATTATAGTGACAGATTAGTTGAGAGATAACATTCTTCAGTCTACTGTAAAGTGATTAGTTTAGTAGTGATATCCAATAATATCCATGGTAATAATGTCATCAGTGATATTGGTATATTAATAGTATTAGCATATCCAAAGAAAAAAACAACTCAAAACATTTTGACATCTACTGTAGATATTACAGCATGTTTTTCTGGGTCACATTGACCTAATGCAGACACTTAATATTATCAATAGAACTATATTATATTACATTTTAAACTTTTCTAGAGTATTTAGTCTAAATTAGAGGTTGTCAAATAAGGAACACATGCATCCCGCCGGAGAGTTTTATGCGATAGAAGAAAGTTGCCCACCCATGGTCTAAATGCTAAATGTGTGGTTCAAATCTGTGTAGAGTTACACCACCCTGTCATTGCGGTGGCCTGGTGCCCTCCAAACAAAAGCTTTTGAAGTCTTTTTTCCAAAGCATCTTCTTCAACTGTTTGACCAAGTTTAACACTTTTAGCGCAAATTTCAAGAAGAATTTTCCGGCCAAGCCAATGACACGTTTGTTATTACGCGTGGTAGCATACATCTGACCAGGTGTCAATCTCGCAGACGGTATCTACGTCAAATATCCGCGAGAGTTTAATGGACAGCAATAAATAACCCTGTGTGACCTCCATCTCATGCCAGGACTTCCCAGAATCAACTGACAAGCGCAAGTCGTCAGTCCATCACAGCCACGAGACCGGACAAGATATAGAAAATGAGAAAAACTGTTTCATGGGATTCTGGTGTAATTGAATTTGTTCAAACCCGAGTCCCGGACATTCAGCTGTGCGCGATTCAAGTGGACAACTTGATTTTTAAATGAAAGGACATTTTGATGAGTTGAATTTTTAAAAACCTTTTTTTTTAAGGAAATAAGAAAGTTATATAACTGGAGTTGGATATCAGATATAGAATTGGAAAGATGTATAGATGAAGAACAATTTCTTAAGCAAACTCTGGATTGACGATCAAAGTATCTAGATGCAATAAATGAAACTTATTTTAAAAGAAAATTGTTCTATGTTGGAGTTAGCTAAGTAAGTCTTAGCAGGACAGAAAAATAAAAAGTAAAGTAACTATTTTACATTAAACCAAAACTTACAAATATAAAAAAAATATTAAGAAATACTCAGAAAAACACAAGGATAGAGACACGTTTCTTATTCCATACGCTAGAACAAATTCGTACAAGTCCTCCTTCTTCCCTAGTGCCATTAGAGAATGGAATGGGTTGCCTGAATCAGCCAGGAAACCAAAAACATATCCGAGTTTAAGCTATTGATTAACATGCATGGCTAGATTGGTACACGTAATGCATAGGTGGTAACTATCTTCTTTTTTGAAGTTTGCTATCACTATTATGGTTTTCTTTGTTGTACCACTCAGATGTCCTCAAGAGTAATGAAGATGTATTATATTTATTGTTATTTTTGTTATTATTTTTATTCAATCTGCATTATTTATTTATTTAAAAAATTACGAAGCTTTATTACTTTTCTTTCATCTCTTAACAACTAAACACTGAATCATAACTATTGCAAAATATGAAAACATGTCTATGGTATAGTCTCTCTAGTCTTTATCATACTACTGTTTGTGTGTGTGTGTGTGTATGTGTATGTGTAATGTGTATATATCAACCTTTCACCTTTATTGTGTATCATTCTTGTATGTTGTAGTAAATTATAAAACATGATGATACAGAGAGAATGTTAAAAAAACCCATTAAAAACCAATAGTTCAAATATCAGAGTTTAAAATTGAATGTAAATCTATCCATAACCTAAGTGACCTCATGGGGTCAGGCTTCCTTGAACATCACGTGCTGGGCAGGATATTAATCTGGGATAGTGTTTCACTTTGATGTAAATATCGTAAGGACTGAACTTGTCACAATAGTGATGAGGTCAAAGTTGAAAGTCTTGTTTCGTTTTAACACTAAGTCCGTTCCGCTATTACTGTTTTTTTTTTTTTTGGTTTCATTGGTACTCTCTTTTCTTTTAGTTCTACGAGACTGTAGAACTCTTTGGCCACAAAATTCACTGGAGCCTGGCAGCGACCGGAAATGACGTCCTGTTTTGTTTTAATTGAGTTGTTCTTTGTCAGTGTGGTGGCGCATGTCCGTACTTGGTGGGGGGCGGAGAGACTTGATGTATTACTGGTGTTTTCTATTGACCCTGGTCTGTCAATTTGTTCTCTGGGAACCTTAGATTAAATATAAAGGACACTGCTCTCTCTCTCTCTCTCTCTCTCTTTCTCTCTCTCTCTCTCTCTCTTTTCTTCTACTGTCTCCTAGAAGTGAGTTCTGCTTCTTCTGTAATATAAAACAATGTTATAGTGTCGAGGTCCCCAGCGCCTGGCGCTACAATGAGAAAGTAGGACAGGCAGGCCGAGAAAGACACAAGTTATAAATACAATTATCACGCACGTTTGTTTGTCTGTTTGCAGGAGGTATTTATGTTAGATCTGAGGCTACAGAATGTTACATTTTTCTCTTATATCAAATTAATTTGTTCTCATTGAGGTCGGTGTTTTTAAAAAGATTGAAAGATGTTTGGGGGCGACTTAAAAAGATTGAAAGATGTTTGGGGGCGACTTAAAAAGATTGAAAGATGTTTGGGGGCGACTTAAAAAGATTGAAAGATGTTTGGGGGCGACTTAAAAAGATTGAAAGATGTTTTCTCAAGACAAAAAAAAAACAAACTCGAAAAATAAAAAATAAGAACAAAAGATGAGATTCTTTGAAAAGTTTACGGCACAATTTAATGTACGTATAGTTTTGTTATGGCATTTGTTCAATACTTGATTATACCCTGAAACAAGAAAAACAGTAAAAAATATTTTAAAAAGACAATCGCCTCCTTATACAACCTAGAGAGCGATTGTTTTTCTCTTAATAACTAAAGAATGTTATATTTAAAAATAATGGAACATTTTTTTTCCCAAGCCCCCTTCACCCCCCCCTCCCCTCGAGAAAGAATTTTAGCGGTGCGAATGTGCAGGTTTAATAGACTTTAAAATATTCCAATGATAGGCCTTGAAATCTAGCCTTACCAAGACGATACGCAAAATATTCAATACTGAATCAATGATGCCTTACAATCGGAAATTCCCGAACGCGATAGTTCTGTAGCCAATTTATCCCCCTTTTTGTTTACTTTGAATAATCATAACTGTGAAACTTGAGTTTTCCTTGTGAGTTCAATGAGCTGGTAGCTTCCCAAAGATATATATATATCTTGGAACATGGTTAGAGCCGTTTAATTTCTTCATGTCTAACCACCGAGAAGTGTCCAGGTTTTTGTTTCCACGAAGTTGTAACATGCATGGCTAGAAGTACAAAACAGTTTCACAATGTCTACTTCATTACTTCCAGACAAAGGACCGTGTGCAAAATTTTTCCTTATTTTAAATTATTAAAGTCTTGAATGAATAGAACACATGTGTTCATACCCGAAGACGCTTTGATATTGTTTATATGTATACTTCTATGTTGTAGAAAAGTACAAGTTTGACTTTGAGCTCATTAGGACATTCTTGAAACAATTAATGATTCCAGAACGATGTCGTCCATACGCAGTTCTCTCTTCTCCACAATGCTGATGAATCCAAAGTAAGGGCAAATTTAGAAAGTCTGTATATTCTTTTACAAAGCTTATATCAACTATGTTTGTCTGTCTGTCTGTCTGGTACGAAGTTGGAACACGTTCATTCTCTCAACTACCATTCTTCTTAGATGGAGTTTAGTTTCTGTTACTATTTTGGTATGTCATATTTTTTGTGTTCCTCCACAAGCCATGGATTAATGCCTGAATCTATCTTTATTGTACCGTATTGATGGTAATAATTTAATGTTCTTTTATATAAAGAAAAAAAAAGGGTTTAACCTTCACTATTGAGATATATGGCAGGGATGTTGCGGTTCTATTCGTCAGATAAGCTTTTATATATGTTGTTTGTTTTAAACTTTATACTTTTTTTTCGAAGGGCTATGTGATCACTTCGACCTTACAGCAACACCTACAACTGAAGTCCCTTTTTTTTACATTCCGTTGTCTATTTATTTAAAACCGATACAAACTTGATTCAAATCATAACACAATATCAAGTAATTATAACTTCAGCTTAGACTTCCAGAATCAATAAATTGATCGTGTCAACAGATCAATAAACAGGAAGCGATGATAGTCCATAAATCAACTGGCAAAAAAGAATCCTGATTTAAGAAATGAATATAAAAATAGTCCATAATTATTGTAAAGTTTCAAGCTGTTGAACTCGGTAGTTACATTATCTAATTATGGGTTTCAAATACTTAATTGTCTGTTACATAGAGTAGTTGTATAATTGTATGTTTCCTATTTATGGCCTCCTTCAGTCACAAAACGACTATGGATCATCTCATAGGAATGAGAACCATTGGGCATTAGCTTTGGTCGAAACGATGTCGCCCAGACAGCAGTTCCACTTCTTCACACAGCAGTTCCAATTCTTCACACAGCAGTTCCACTTCTTCACACAGCAGTTCCACTTCTTCACACAGCAGTTCCACTTCTTCACACAACAGTTCCACTTCTTCACACAGCAGTTCCACTTCTCCACACATCTATCCAAAGGAACTGCAAGTGCGGATACAGTTTGGGATCAGCGGCGTTTCAGGTTCTGCCAGGGTGTAGCACTGTCTCCGGCTTCTGACTTTTCCTTAGACTTGACTCCCGAAGCCTTCCCATGTTTGTGTAAATCTACAAAGCAGCAGAGATTTGAATTCAGCATTTTTCTTTTCCTAGTTTAAGTAGTCATCTAAGGTTAACGAGCCCTTACAGCCCAGAGCTACTGGTTTAGGTGCCTTTCACTTGTCTCCTGGTAGTGCAAACAGTTCCCCTGGAACAAATATCTGAGCTGGTTGTCAGAGGCTAGTTGAGACGCATGTCATTTTGGGGATATTTTATTGGTAACGCAGTGCTTATGTCCATTATCACTTTCGGCAATAAGAAACTTACGGGGCTATGTAATTCTATGTTGGATATAGTAGATAAACGTTTTATATAGTAAATATATTAGTATGTGATATTGTAGCTACATTTTTTATGTTTAATATGGTGCTTAAATACAACAGCAGAGGTGTTTTGATGGTAAGGGAAACATTATTCACCGGAAGTCACCCTTTTTAAATAACTTATAAGCCTACATTTCATGTTCATAGTAACTGGGGTGGGGTGGGGCGCCAGATAAAGTACCTTGCCCGTGTGCAGCATTATACAAGATTATTTGAATAGTTGAAGTTTGTCTACTTTGTACAAGATCTCATTCTTTCCTAGTGTCATTAAAGAATTGAACGGGTTGCCTGAATCAGCGAGTTGAAGTCATTGATTAACATGAATGACTAGACTGACACATTAAAAGCGTAGGACGTAATTATATCGTCTGTTATATATAAGCTAAGATTTCAGATTTCTTCTGTATCTTTTATTGTCCTCTTTTCAGTGCTGGAGCTTTTTTTATTTTTAATTCACAATAATAATTATACACTTTACTTTATGAAAGAGAGAGCGAGAGAGAGAGACAGTGAGACATGGGGAAAGGGATAGAGCAAGAGAGAGAGAGGGAGAGAGGGAGAGAAAGATAGAGAGAGGGGGAGGGAGCAGAGAGAGAGAGAGAGAAGGAGAGAGAGACAAAGAGAGTGAGAGAGCGCCCGAGAGGGAGAGATAAGCGAGACAGAGAAAGAGAGGGAAAGAGAGACAGAGACAGAGAAAGAGAGGGAAAGAGAGACAGAGACAGAAAGAGAGGAAAAGAGGAGAGACAGAGATATGGGTTGAGGCAAAATACGAGAATAAAAAGAAGAAAGAGGGGGAAAAAAAAGAAATTCGGTTAGTGTAAGAATAAAGGGGGGGGGGGGGGAAGGAAAGCAACTGAAAGATCAACCCAGCCAAACACAAACTACTTAATGTAACCTACTCACTCACTGTAACGATCTGAGCTCTCCACGGGGCGATTGCAAACATAGCTTTAAATGGCTCTAGTCACGACATTGCAACGGAACACGGCGGATCTCTTACTGAGCCTCTATGTGGGCTCCAACTTTAAACGAAATCAATGAAATACCACCGCTCCCCCCACACACACAAATAATGAAACACCTTAAAGTGAATGGTTTCACGAACACTAAATCGCACATTTTTTTAATATATATATATATGATTAATTATTTCTTCATAACGCTACAGTTTTTAAAAGGATAAAAAAAGGCAAGAAATACTGTAATGATTGAATGGTGTCATATGTTACTGAAAGTGTTCACTCAGATTACAGTAGCATGATTCAATAGAATCTTGAAATGATCATCTTCATCTAACAGCATCTTCAGTTGCTCTGCAGCCTGTTTTGATTACTGCTGAGAAACATCGGAGTTAGGAGTCACATGACGGCATTTATTTTATTAAACCTTTTTGTGTGTATATATAAACATATACATTGACGTTGTGGATTATTGTAAGCAAGAAGAGAAATAAATAAATGTATGCATTTGTTACTACATAATGGAATTGGCAGATACATAAGGGAATCCTTTGTAATATATGAAGCCTTTATAATATATGTGAGTTTCGGTGAAATAATTTCTGTATATCTCATTTACTTCCATAGTTAACAAACAGTTTAAAGCAGTAATTCCCAAAGTGGTCAATATAAATCGCATGGGTCTACGTTGACCTCCAAGGGATCTACGAAAGTGAAAAGATAAATGTCGGGTCTATGAGATGTCCACGGTGTCTACAACAATTAAAGCAGGTCGTGAGTTTAATTTCTACATCCCATTAACGAAATTATTTCATACACTTATATATGATTTGTACCTTAGGTAATCATTTATTTGTTTCTCCTGCTATTCAAACGAAAAATTGTTGTATTAAATTTCAATAAGTATTTAAATAGCTTAATTTTGTTTACATTTAACTAATGTTTAACAAAATGTAGACTCTCCAGCGTTGATTATTTCAAATTGGGGTTCATTCGTTCCTTGTCAAACAAGCGGTTGCCCAAGTGCATGATGATATGGAGCCATCATATTGAGATGGTTTGTGAGCGTCTTACAATTCTCTCAACTTATAGCAAAATACGGAAAACATTGAATTTACCAGTTGTTGTAGTTATAAATACCGTTTCACACAAACTTACATCTGATATTATTAAAAGATGTTCCTTAAGTTTCGATACAGTTCAGGGGCACATTGGTGGCATGAGTTATACAGTTAAAAGCTTCTTATGTAATTGTTTGCAAACGACATGTATACTTATGTCACGTGTTTATTATGTTTATTTGTCTTGAATATCTTGATATGATAACTTGTGACATATGCGGGTTCGGAGGTGCCTTGATTATAGTTCTAACACTTTAATAATCAATGAAGTAACAAAGTGCTGATACGTTTTCTTGAGTTTTAATTAATATAAACTTGAACTTGAAACAATAAATGTATGTACACACGATATATAGAAATAAAACAGATACAGGATTCAGTAAAAATAATCAATAAGATGAGTAAATATTTACTTTCAAACTAGCGACGTTTAAGTCTAACTTTCTAGCTCTCTCTAAGTCTATCTATCTGTCCCCAGCTACTACTCCTACTTTTATATCTTTTCTTGGAATAAAGAACCGTGACATCTCAATACCCTTCCTTGACTCCTTGACCCGTTCACATTTAATTTTCCTTTAAATTGTTTTCTTGTAACTTAACCTATGTTAATTATGTTTCCCCGTCGTAGCCTTGGACTAAGTTTTAGTCGCCTTTCTGGCATCTAAGCGTGGGTACGCTGACCTGGTTTGACCTAGGTAAAACTGTCCTCATCTTGTGAACAATGAGGTGTAAACTGGGGCGTGAGTGTCACCACGGAGGCGTGACATAACCCCCCTCTTTCTAAGCGGTTTGCATGATGAGTAATACAGAACTGCAAACGCTAATCATACGTATAATAATGTTACCAAAGTACAATAATATTCCAGATACTTTTCAATGTATAAACATCGATTATAATATTCAATAATATTTTAGTTTTAACACTCTTCACATTAATAATATATGTATGCATGACAAATGCAGAAAAAAAATTTCAAGAAAAATTATTATAATAATAAAATGAGATCAACATTTAAAAATCCACCATGTCAAGTGATATTAGAAAACATACATATTTCATATAGTCATTCATAATTATTTTTAAAATCAATATATGAGTCTAATATAATGTGAACAAAGTCGTAATGATCAAAACAAATTAATATACAAGCTATGTAGTACATCTTGACAGGGTATCTGCTAGGACGTTCATCTTCCCTGGTATTGTATTGACTATGAACTGGTAGTCTGTTAACATTAAACTCCATCGTGTTAATCTGCTGTTAGCCAGTTTTCTAGTGTTTAGAAATTGGAGAGGAAAATGGTCTGTCAGTAGGTTGAATGGTTTGCCCAACAGATACTTGCTAAAGCGATTTATGGACCAAACTATCGCTAAACACTCTCTTTCTATTGTAGAGTATCTGGTTTCAGCTGGTAACAGTTTTCGGCTGATGTAGAACACTGGATGTAGTGTCCCATTGTGTTCTTGCATTAAACAGGCTCCGATCGCTTCTGAGGACGCGTCTGTCCAGGCCTGGATTAACCATTAGGCAAACAAGGCACGTGCCTAGGGCACCAAGCGTTTGGGGGGGGCACCACAAGTCCGCAAGAAAAATGTGTATATTGTCCCGGTAGCCGCGCGAAATCGACATGTCAGCATCATAATGGTCCCTTTGATAAATCTTGACGTATTTATGCTGGAGGAAAAATAACAAGATATTGTTCTAAAAAACTCTTCTATGGCAAAAAAGCAAATGGTGAGCAGTACAGGAGAGAATGGTTATTGTATTCACCATCCACAGGATCTGTGTACTGTTTTTTTTTAGCGGTCCCCGTAAGGGGAAAAAGCCGCTATTAGGTTTGTGCAAAGTGTCCGTCTGTCCGTCTGTCAATCTGTCCGTCTGTCACACTCAGGGCGCCAAAACTAGAAGAGATACGAAAAATATTTTTTCACCATTAAATGCGGCTTGAAAAGTTTAGGTGCAACGGCTACTTTTAGTTTTCTAAAAGCAAACCGTTTAATTTATAAAAATTATTATGCAAGCGATTTTTTAATAATAAAACACCAATTGTGAAGCAATTACGTAAATCTAAGGGAGGAAATGTTACTAGAAAAAATGCTTTTGGCATGTAGATATCACGCACATTTAATAAAATGAATTTCTGTCTGTCTGTCCGTCTGTCAGACTCAGAGCGCCAAAACTAGAAGAGATACGAAAAATATTTTTTCACCATTAAATGCGGCGTGAAAAGTTAAGTTGCAATGGCTACTTTTAGTTTTCTAAAAGCAAACCGTTTAATTTATAAAATTAATTATGCAAGCGATTTTTTAATAACAAAACACCAATTCTAAAACAATAACGTACATGTAAGGGAGGAAATGTTACTATAAGAAATGCTCTGTATAAATAGATATCACGCACATTTTTTAAAATGAACTTTTAGCAGCGGCTTTCGTGTACTAGCGTAAAGCCCGGAAATGACTTGATTCTAAACTAATTTCTTAACTTTTTTTAAAAATCTGATTTTTTAAAAAAAAATTGTTAAGTGCCCCCATTAGAATGAATCAAGCATATTTTTGTGCGTTTTATCTGTTGGTTGGTCTGTCCGTCACGGTTAGAAAAAAACACTAAAGGCTTTTGAAAATATGATTTAACCTTTACTGTTCTTTCAGAAATATTGCGATAGTTTAAGGATGGGAGCATACAGGAATTGAGCCAGGGACTTAGAAGGAACATCCGAAACATCTTGCGAATAGGCGGATCTGACAGGGATCCGACTTCGACGGGGGCCGCCTCTGAGTTTGTCTTTGTAATCTTGTTTTTTGTAAACTTTTTGCGTTTAAAGGTTCCACAAGTTTGACTGATAAAAATGGGTTCAGTGACTGGAAAAATAACATTCAAGTTGATAATCATGAACAAAGCGCTACTCATAAAGACTGCATGTTAATATACCTAACTCGTTGACAAGGCTCGGGTCTACTACAAAAGCTAGAAGAGCAAATTAATGAGGAGTACAGTTACTGGGAACATATTTTGAGGCTAGCAGTAGCGGTTATTTGTACTATAGCTTAGCAAGGTCTGGCTTTTAAGTGGGACAAATGAAAAATTTGGAACTTTACAAAATGGAGATTATCTAGGGTTGCTGGAGTTGGTCAGTCAGTTTGATCCATTTTTAGCATCACACATAGCGAAATATGGAAATTCTGGAAAAGGGAATCCTTCTTATTTATCCAAAACTGTATGTGAAGAACTGATTGAAATTATGTCCCAAAAAGTTCATGAAGCAATTTTAGCGGAAGTAAAAGCTTCCGGTTATTTCAGCTTGTCAGTAGACTCAACACCAGATGTTTCACATATAGATCAGTTAAACGTTGTTCTTCGATATGAGTTAGATGGAGAGCCCATTGAGTGCCTTTTGACTTTCTTGCAGCTGAAAAGTCACATAGGTGAAAGTATGGCTAAGCAAGTGTTGCAGTACTTACGTGAAATTTGCAATATTGATTTTTCGTAATGCAGAGGTCAGTCATACGACAATGCTGCTAATATGTCTGGGTTCTACAAGGGCATGCAGAAAATTATTCTAGAGGAAAATGAGTTTGCTATATACATACCCTGTGCTGCCCATTCACTAAATCTGGTAGACAGAAGTGCCGTTGACTCTCGTTTAAAGGCAGTAACCTTCTTCCATACAGTGCAACTGGTCTATATTTTTTTCTCAGCTTCAACCAACAGATGGAAGATTCTGAAAGGATGCCTTTTGAATGAAACGCCTGTAAATCCCCTTTCCGATACCAGATGGGAGGCACATGCTGTTGTAACTGAAGCTATTGTAAAGTCTCATCCTCAGATTATAGAAGCGTTAGAATGTTTAAAAGAAGACCAGTCACGGAAGAGGGACACCAAAAGAGAAGCAAAAAAGATTGCAAAGAAGATGCAAGAATTAGAATTTGCTTTCATCCTTGTCTTTTGGGAAGAAGTGTTACAACATTTTCATAGGATCAGTCAAGCTCTACAAAATGAGCATGTGAATTTGAAAACATGTGCTGATTTGTATTCCTCACTAGCAGATCCCTTGCATGAATCTAGGAATGAATTTGAAAGATTTGAAGAAGCTGCAAAAGAACTAACACCAGGTGTGGAACATAAGGCAACTTTGACCCGTAATCGTAAACGAAAGACAGTGGTCATTGATGGTAATGCCCCTGAGGTCTCACTGAATACCAGAGACAAATTTCGTATATATACTTTCTACGCGATTGTTGACAAACTTGAGACAGATGAGTAGACGAGCGCAGGTATATAATGATATAGTAGTTCGATTTTCTTGTTTGGTCGATGTACCACAAACATTGCAGTGTTGTGAAGCACTAGATAATGCTTATCCTGAAGATTGGAACAATAATTTATATACTGAACTACAACAGTTCCACTCTTATATTCTCCACAAGTTTCGTGAATCAAAATCTGAGAACAACACGTTCAGTCATGCAGAACTCTAGAAAGTAATAGTTAGAGACAACATCGAGTGTGCTTTTCCAAATGTAGAAATCGCCTTGCGCATATTTTTAACATTAATGGTCACGAACTGTTCAACTGAGCGCTCTTTTTCTCAGTTAAAACGTACAAAAAATCCAAGTAGATCAACAATGAAACAAGAAAGGCTTGATTCCTTGTCTCTGCTGATGATTGAGGCGGACTTATTGCGCAAATTAACTTTGATGATATACTCAAAAACTTTGCCAAACGTAAATCTAGAAAAAAAGAACTTAAGAATGTAAATGTGTGCTTTCTCTGACTTTCTCAGTTATTATCGCCAGGTTGAAAAAAAAAATTTGGATGCTGTTGAAATAAAGGATTTTGTGTGATTTATTAAATTTTCTATGTTTGAAATGTATTTCATAATAAAATTTTATTTTTAATAAAAAGAAAAAACGCTTACAAAAAAAAAAAAGAAAATTTAAATTTAAAAAGAAGAAAAAAAACACAAAAAAAAAAGGAAAGAATAAATTTTAAAAAGAAAATACGCCTAACAATTCTATAATACAGAAATATCTTATTGTAGGTTTTATATGAGTGACGGTAGTACAAACATATGTGTTATAATCGTTTGTCTTTGTTAGTTTTTTTGCATAATATTGAGCTGTCAGTGGAGGATCGGGGGTCCGGGTAGGAGGGGGCACCCATGTGGGTTTGTGCCTAGGGCACCAAATTAGCTTAATCCGGCCCTGCGTCTGTCGCAAGGTGAAATGTTTTGTTTTGGTCTGGTAACTTGAGAATGGACTCGTGTGAAAAGGTGTCCTTGATTTTCTGTATAGTGTCTTCTAGTTCTTGTGAGTAGAGTACTTTGTTTGGTTGACCTTTCTTGGTAAGGTTTGTTAAGGATGATGTGAGGGTCGTGTAATTGGGTATGAAACATCGGTAGAAATTACATAGTCCTAGTATACTTCTGATTTGTTTCTTTGTCTTAGGCACTTGGATGTCTAGTATTCTCTTGATGATTTCATCTTGAGGTTTTAAAGAGTTGTAGCTTACTTTGTAACCTAAAAATGTTACTTCATTCATGGCTAGTTCCATTTTGCTGGGTTTAATAGTGAAGCCATGCTGTCTTAGTTCATGAAATATTTCATTTAGTCCTTGCAAATGTTCTTCCCAAGATTTGTGAAAGATACATATGTCGTCGATGTAGGAAACAGTATCTTTCCTTTGTCCGAACAATCGGTGTATTGCTCTATTAAATGTACTACTTGCATTGACTAAACCAAATGGCATGTAGTTAAATTGGAAAAGTCCAAATGCAGTAGTGAAAGCAGTGTATGGCTTGCACTGTTCTTTCATTGGAATCTGGTAGTATCCCCTTGAAAGATCTATTTTTGTGAAAAATTTGGCTTCAGCGAAATGCGTCATGAGATCTTCTGGATTCGGCATAGGGTAAGAATCTAGGCAAGTGATCTTGTTGAGTTGCCTAAAGTCTACACACATTCTAGGTGTTGTAGGATTGTGTCGTTTCACGAGTACAATGGGTGCTGCGTAGGGCGAATTTGAATGTTCGATTATGCCTTGTTGTAGTAATTGGTTTATTTCTTTTTGTAAAAAGTCTCTGTAGTGGATTGGCAGTGGATATGGTCTTTGTTTTGTTGGTTTGTCGCTGGTCAAATTGATCTCATGTTCTATGATTGATGTTTTGCCTGGAACGTCGGTAAAGATGGCTGAGTAATTCTTTAGTATCTCTGATACTTCTTTCTTTCTTTTACTTGATAAATTGTTCAGTTGTATGTCTTTCCAGGATTCTGTTTGTGTTGATATTGGATTTGGAAGTACGAGTTCTTGTGTATCATTTGAATCACTTTCTTGAAGAATAGTCAAACATGTAATTGTGTCTTGCCCTGTTTCATTTTCTTGTATTTCTTCATTATATTTATGTAGCATATTGATGTGATAGACTTTCTTTTTATTGTTGATTTCAATTTCATAGTCTACATCAGTAACTTTCTTAGTCACTAAAAATGGTCCTTGCCACTGAATAAAGAACTTGTTCTTTCTATCTGGCAATAATAATCTCACTTTATCTCCTGGTTGTAATTGTCTCAAAGTTCTGCTTTCGTTGACTCGTATTTGGGTAGCTGTGTTAGCTTTGGCTGTGGCTTGTTTAGCTTTTTGACATGCTTGTATGACCATATTTCGTGTGTCTATGACATGCTGAAATGCTGTTTTTGTTGCTGTTGCATTTTGTCTTGGTGCCATTAATGATTCTTTTAGTGCTGCCATAGGTCCTCTCGGATTTGCGCCGTAGAGCATTTCAAATGGAGAAAAACCTGTAGTTTCTTGCTGACTTTCTCTGTATGCAAAAAGTGCTGCTGGTATTAAAAGATCCCAGTTTTGTGGGTTGTCATTCGCTATTTTTGATATGATTTGTTTCAAACTTGAATTTATACGTTCGCAAAGGCCATTACTTTGTGGATGGAAGGGGGTTGTGAATTTCATCTTTATTTTGTACATGTCCATGAATGCTTTCGTAATTTCTGCTGTAAACTGGGTCCCTCGGTCGCTTAGTATCACCTCTGGTAGTTCGGTTCTGGAGAAGATTTCTGATAAAGCTCTGGTAATGTCAATAGCTGTTATGTGGACTAAAGGTATTGCTTCTGGCCATCTTGTGCATGTATCAACCAAAGTAAGTATATATTTGTGATTTCTTGCTGATTCAATTGGCATGGGTGTGACAAAAATAAATTTCGCCCACTTAAGGTATCACTCGGTCTAGGCATCTAACTAATTTATTTTTGCTATCTTATTTTATCACCTCAGCTTGGCCCTTATGACTATCTAAAGCTATTGCCACCACCCCCTTTTTCTCTAGGCATACGTGTCACAATGTAATCGCTTAATCTGACACCCGTCTAGCACATTCTTTATCGACAAGGTTAAACACGCCTCTGAATATCTTGACCTAACATCCTGCCGCACCCCCCCCCCCCTTCGGGGAACGGGTCAATTCAAATGGACCCTCTTCAAATCGACAACAAGGTCTGTCTCGCGCAACTAATCCCTGTCACGTAAGACAAACGGTCTGTCGTCCGACCATATTTGGCGATATCATTCGATAAGGGCCCATCCTTATGTCAATACATGAAACGCGCGGCAAGGTCAAGTGATAATCTTCTCCTAGGCATGGCGGACGATCTAAACACCGGGGAAGTCCCGCCTCCTTGACCACGCGACAGGATATGCGTAATATCTAGCCCATCCCATTTCCTGTCCACCTTAGACTTCTTAACTACGCATGGCGAGTAGTCATATTCTCATTTCATTCTGAGGAGCTGAAAGGATATACTTCTCTGTCTTGAGCTTTACGAGCTTTCGCTCGCTTATTCATTTCATATCTTTCATAATATTGGACTGGTGGTAAGCTATTATATGGTTTGTGTTTAATGGCCTCTTACTGTGTGTATTTATTTATTTGCGCATTTATTTAGTGCGTTATATTTGTGTACATATTTGTGTAATTCTTATCTTGGATTATGTAAGTAGTCACTTTATGTATTATATTTTATTATCATGACTTGTACGACTAAATAGTCAAAGTCATCCACTTTATCTGGACTAGAATTTACGACATTTCTGGCCTCATGTATTTAGCTCTTTAGCTACTACTATATTATCGTTGATAAATCATCGCTCAGCTCGAGCCCTATTTCCATTATTGATAAATTCCTTGACCGGGAACTATCATAATATTTATGTAACATGTCATATTACCTAGTATATATTTATTCTCATTCCGTGACAAGGAATGCCGTAATTATTTATGTACTATATTCTATTTATCGGCCTGTTGGCCAGACTTATTACTTAGGTAAAACCATGTAAACATTATCTTATTTGTCTTATCATATCATTATCTTATCTCGGTTGATCACCTTGGTTTTAAATGGCGCATTGACCCTGCGCTCAGAATAGGCATGAATTATTTCCCCTTGTATTTAATTTCAACTTCTAGAGATTACGTTCCTTGAACGGGCCCTGTCTCCATTCAAGCGTGCTCTATTGTTCGGGCCCTACGGCCAAATGTAAACAATAGCGACTTGGTCACTGACCATCAGCCATTCCTCCCCCCCCCTTCCCTTTTCATCTCTCTATCCAAGTGGCTCGTAATGATATCACCGTGACAAGGTGTGTCTTACAATTTAACGCCACTTGTAGTCTCCCTTGACGATATACAATTTCTACTATTTCAATTAACACCATGTGTTAGCTCCTTTGATATTTGTGAAACTAAGTTATAGTTTCTTCACATCATTATTACATACTATGTATTATCGCCCTTGTGAGACTTCACTATTGTTATCACCGTCTCCCCTGTTGAGATGTAACATTTAATTGATTAACCCCCCTTACTATTGTGAAACTTTATTATGGTTTCTATTTAAACATTCTGAAGATGTCCTTCATGAAAAGGCGTCTACCTCCCAGTGTCATCATTGTGGCTAAGTCGATCTACGAATCTCGTTGCAGCTTTTATTACAGGCTACTTCTAATAGAAGCCCTAACTTTGTAACGCGGATACCAGTCTGCTGATACCAGACCTGGGGATACCAGCCTTACTCACTACTCCGAAGAGTCCGACCAACAATCGCATGCCAGAAGATCCGCCCCTGCAGCTACACATAGTTGGACTGTCCCGTGCGCTAGGACCGATCGAGCCAGCCACCCACAGACAACTCAGCATCAGTCACGCCGGTCTCGCCAGAGCAGCATAGGACTCAAAGCTAAGCAACAAAGCCCAATGACACTCAGACCACTTGGTTCTTATATCTTATGATGATAGTCCCATTTATGTAAATAATTAGGCTCCGCCCTAACTCTGTACAGCTTTTATCTTTTACTTATTTTCATTCTTATTATTAAACTGTACATATGTTTTACGTAAAAAGTATTTGTTGCCTGCATTCATAACATTGTGCCTGTAGTCCTTATGTGCAAGTTACGGTCCTCAAAATATTTAATTCCCCTAGACACCTAAACGGCCACCATCTTTGACCTACTTGTCACAATGGGTCCAATAATGTCAATGGCGACTTTCTGGAATGGTTCGTCTGTGAGTTCAACAGTTTGAAGCGGTGCTTGAGTGTGCCTACATTTAGGCCCTTTCATTTGACAAATATGACATGTACTGACATACTTTTTCACATCTTTCGTGATGCTTGGCCAGTAGAAATGTTGCAGAATTCTTTTCTTTGTTCTGGATACAGCCATATGTCCAGAAAAAGGTGTGCTGTGTCCCGATTCAATTATTGTCTTTCTGTATAAATGCGGTACGACTATTTGTTCAATTACTTTATTTTTGTTCTTGCTTCTTTTCATAAGCATTCCATTGTCAAGATATGGTTCATTATTTGATTCTGGATTTGTATTGGTCTGTGCTTTCTTAAATAATCTTGATAAGGTAGGATCTTTCTTTTGTTCTTCTTGAAATTCTTCTCTGTTAAATTCAGGCGGGAGGACTGTGTTACTAATCATTTCATTTTGATTTGTGATTTCTTGATTTGTACTTTCTTTGGTTGCGTTGTCATCTTGTTGGTTTGGATTTGATCCATTGTGTAGATTTTCTGATTCTACATTTTCTTTAGTCATTGACCTTGTAATTACTGCATTACATTCTTGGCTTACTTTTATGGCTTTCGACCAGTCTTGTAGGTCTCGTTGAGTGCAATCACGAACTCCGTTAATGTTGCCAATCAACAAATTCACAGGTAAATTGTCTGATACTAGTGCTTCTACATCACCACTGTAGAAAGGTGTTGTAATGTTAATTTCTGCTACAGGTAGATTGCTGACTGTACCATTGAAAGCTGTGGCTGCTACATATTTGCCTGTGTATTGATGAGGTTTAACGAATTTAGAATGTACGACCACGGACGTTGATCCTGTGTCTCGAATCACTTCCACCTTCTGATTTCCAACTAAACCTGGATAGTATTCTAGACCTTTAGACTTTGTAACTATAGTCATTGTTGTGTGGTCAGATCTATAATTTCTGTTGTAGAATTTGTTTTGATTACCATAGTTTTGATTTCTTGTAGATTGTGGCTGGTATCTGGATGCTTGTTTTTCTTTTGATTTGTCACTTGAGTTATTTTGTTTCTTTCTACATTCGTTTGCGTAGTGACCTTTAAGATGACAGTAACTGCATTCTATGTCTCTGGTTTTACACTGGGAAGCATAATGTCCTTTGAAATTACAGTTTGTACATATTGGCGTTTTTTCTGGTTTTGAGAACCGTGGTGTTCTTGTTTCTTTTGAATAACAGATGAAATTTTCTTCTGCAGACTGTTTAATAGGCTTGTTTGGATATGCTGCTCTGTATTGACGTACTATTTGAGTCAAAGTTTGAATGTCTTTTGGCTGTCTTTCAATGATAAATGATTGAATATCTTCTGAGTGTGCATGTGTGATGGCATCTATGATGACATGCTCTCTCAGATTTTCGTAAGAATTTTCTATTTTTGACAAGGAGATCCACCTATCAAACCACATGGTCATGTTTGTTATGAATATTTGTGGATCATCTTCCTGTCGAGGCCTTTCTGTATAAAACTTTTTTCTGTATGCGTCTTGTGTAGCGCCATACTGTCTCAGGAGTGCTTCTTTGACATGGCTATAGTTGTCTAGCTCATGCGCTGGAAGTTGAATACAAATGTCTATGGCTTTACCCGTAAGAAGGCTCATTAAAGTTCTTGAATATTGTTCTTCGGGCAAGCCTGATGCTTTGGCAAGTTCTTCGAAACGCATTAGATACGAATCAATATTGTCTTTGGATTCTTGGAAGTTGGCCATTTTTGACATTTGCTTATATTTATCGAAACCTACAGACTTTTGTTGAGCATTCGCTGCTTCTTTTTGTGCCTGAGCTAACTGTATGTCTTTTTCTTTTAAAAGGCGTTCTTCTTCTTTCATTAGGCGTTCATGCTCCATCTCTTCTCTTCGTTGTGCTAAAACTTTCTTTTCATGTTCTTCGAGCTCTTGTTTTGCCCATTGTAGTCTTTCTGCTTTAGGCATGGCTAATTCTTTGGCCATCTCAAGAAAATCTTGAATTGTTAACATTTTGGCTGCCATGGTGTATTAAATGCAAGTAGTCTTGTACTTGTTAAATTGATAGTTGAATATAAATGAGTGTCGTAACTCAATAGTAGACTTTAATAAATTTCAATTGAAATGTTCTTGGCTTTTCTTTATCTAGAAGATACACAATAGTTCAATGCTTCACCTTATAAATCGTCGTTATAAGATGACGATTGTGGTCACTTGTAAGTGATAATAAATTTTGGTTGCCACTTGTTTAGGCAATATTAAAACAATTACTTGTCACTAGTAAGTAAATAGGTAAGGCGATCTTAGTTGAAAGATCAAGCCTGTAAAATGACGTAAGGTTGTACTGACCTTGTCATAAAGACATGTAGTAGACTTGAACGTGAAGTTTTCTTCGTAGTGAGAGGCTGAGTAGTGACGTAGAACTATCGTCTGTAGTTCTAGTTTGTTGCGAGACAACTGTCAGAGAGTTGTTTCGATTGTTGTAGGTTGGTTAGTATCGTGGCAGACGTCAAGGTTGCCAGATAAATGTATTGATCTTGTAGTAGTTATCACTTTGATGAATAAATTCGTTGTACATACAGCCGTCGGAGGTGTCAATTTATGTCACGTGTTTATTATGTTTATTTGTCTTGAATATCTTGATATGATAACTTGTGACATATGCGGGTTCGGAGGTGCCTTGATTATAGTTCTAACACTTTAATAATCAATGAAGTAACAAAGTGCTGATACGTTTTCTTGAGTTTTAATTAATATAAACTTGAACTTGAAACAATAAATGTATGTACACACGATATATAGAAATAAAACAGATACAGGATTCAGTAAAAATAATCAATAAGATGAGTAAATATTTACTTTCAAACTAGCGACGTTTAAGTCTAACTTTCTAGCTCTCTCTAAGTCTATCTATCTGTCCCCAGCTACTACTCCTACTTTTATATCTTTTCTTGGAATAAAGAACCGTGACATCTCAATACCCTTCCTTGACTCCTTGACCCGTTCACATTTAATTTTCCTTTAAATTGTTTTCTTGTAACTTAACCTATGTTAATTATGTTTCCCCGTCGTAGCCTTGGACTAAGTTTTAGTCGCCTTTCTGGCATCTAAGCGTGGGTACGCTGACCTGGTTTGACCTAGGTAAAACTGTCCTCATCTTGTGAACAATGAGGTGTAAACTGGGGCGTGAGTGTCACCACGGAGGCGTGACATATACTGTTTGGGATCAGCAGCGTCGCAGGCTCTGACAGGGTGTAGCGCCGGCTCCTTATTTTTCATCAGGTTTACCAATGAAACCTTTCCCAATGTTTGGGTATAATTACAAGGCAGCAGAGTTTTGAAAACAGCCTTTTTTTCCTGGGTGGGTAGCAAGCTATTTCCAATGATCTCTTCCAGCTTGAAGCTTACTGGTTTACTCAACAGTTACTCATCTTCGCCCATTCTCCTGAAAATGATAACAGTTCCGCGTACCCAATAATTGAGCCATACGTGGAAGATCAAGAAATACACGAGAAGCAGAACTTTGCAAAAAACTTTTGCAATATTTAATGTTTGAAGGACCACATCATAGAACAACACATTTCCATATAAAATATCATTTCTAATGGATAATAAATCTACACAGACAAAATTATAAATCACAATAACAAAACATTTCCTTTGTGTTTGGTGATTTCAACAATACATATGAATTGTTAATTTAATTGGTTTAAATTTGAAATTTATCAATGAAAAAGATAGATTTCTATAACTGAACATGTAGTTTTCGCTCTTTCACTTACTACAGTTGGAAATTGATTTAAAGGAATGTTGATCAATTTGCTAGTTAGACAGGGGGTCCACCGAAAACCAGAAAACATGGCAAGGGGTCTTCGAGACAAAAAAGTTTGTGAACCACTGGAACTTTAAAGGCTTGTATGAGAGGGAAACTGTCTCTTGTTTCTAGATCTGCTATTCAATTCTTCACTCTTGCAATTTATGTTCTTGTTACTGGCTGAAATAGTTTCACACAGTTTATTTTCCAAGAGTCTTTCTGGAGTAGTTTCCCTTGTAGTAACATTGAAAGCAGTTACCTCCCCTGAGAGGATTGTAGCTACAGTTTCTATACGTATAAGACTACTGCCAGACATTTAGTACATATTACTAAAGCTCTAAATACTTGCATTTACTTCTTGAGAACTGGCAGTGGCGTAGTTAATTTCACTTGGTACCTACGGCGGGGGCCTTATGAAGGGAAAAAATGTGTTGACCCGACAGTGGCAGTGCCAGAGAATGAATAGTCGTTCGTTTCTAACATAACATTGCCTAAGCAAGTATTAGTACAATTCAGTATGCACTTGTGAGGATAGGTACGAATGGATTCCCAGCATTATCATATAGCAGGCAAATCTGACAGTCGAATCAAGGATTTGTCTCCCAGTGCGCCCTTAATATTGATAACGATCAGCTTTTGAGTACGCCACTTATCAATAAATTTTTTTTTAAATAACTAATACCGATTCAAAAACAAGAGAATATAACATTTAGAAAACTTTGAACTAAAATAATACAAAGAAATATTGGTGAATAAATTTGAGCATAAATTGCTTTTAAAAAAAACAAAGGCCTACACATTGTCTAGATATGTGTGAATCTTCTTGAATTCTAAATTTCAGAATTTAAAACTTGAAACAATATTTTTAAAATAGTTGCGACTTATCTCGATAAAACAAAGACTTCATCTCTGGACATGAAGACAGCAGATGGCTAAAGGCGCGGTCATCATTCTCCATCATTCGTCTCACAGCCCAACGGCACTCGAGCGGTCAGCCGATGTGGACAGATGTCTCTACCACTGGACATTGGTGCCATGTATCGGCCGACATATCGGACCTCTTGAGGAACAAATTTTCCAAACTGCTGCGTCTAATGAGCACCCTTCAATGGTCACTGTTGATGTTGAATGGTCATTGATGATTTTGAATGGTCTCTGCTGATGTGGGTCTGCCCATTAATCATTTTGACTTCTCGGCACGATGTAGAAATTATGAAAATAACGGTCACTCCATCTTCTGACTCTAAGCCTTAGCGCGGACATTAATTCTAAGAATTAACATGTTCTATTTGAAAAATAGATATTATGGATCTATTTTATGTATTGCGTTTGAGCCTAAATTAACTGAGATGCCTACGAGTAAAATTAGTTACAATTATTAACTTTCAATATTTTTTATTCATTTTGTATATGAGGGAAAAAAATTAGGTCAGAGTGAACCTAGTTGATTTAATTAATTTGCTAGATAGATTAAAGATTACAAAACTAACAAAACTAATAGACATAACGGGGTTTCAGCTACATATCTTAATACAATAATAGACACAATGAGTCTTTAGAAAAATGCTGGACATAATGAGACTTTCATTGCCATTCTTTATGCTTTAAGAAAACTACTTTTATAAAGAGGCTTTAGCAATAACTATTCTGTAACTACGCCCTTCAACTAAATATACAATGCAAGTAGCTATAGGCCTACAATTCAGGAAACTCAAGGCCGACATTTCAGGTAACTTAAGGCCTATATTTCAGGTAACTATAGGCGGACAATTCAGGTAACTTTAGGCCTATATTTTAGGTAAATATAGGCGGACAATGCAGGTAACTTTAAGCCTACATTTCAGGTAACTATATGCCTACATTTCAGGTAACTTTGGGCCGACAATTCAGGTAATTTTAGGCCTACATTTAATTCATTTGGTCTGTGGTGGCCGAGTGGTAAAACGCTTCTGAATAGAGGCGTCTTCAGTTTGAATCACGATGAAGACATGGTATTTGAACTTCGGGATTTTTAGGAAGCCTATAAGTCGACCCAACTGTACTGGGTACTTGTTAATTAAAGGAGACCCACCTATAGTTACAGAAATACAAAAACAGAACAGACCACGTTGGGCAGGTCACCTCACAGAATACTATATAACAGAGGCGCGAAAATTGTAATCAAGACAAAAACCAAAAGGCAGGCAACCCATAGGCAGACCCCAAATGCGATAGATTAATGATGTGGAGACAGATCTGCAACAGCTTAGGATAAGGACGAGGAGACGAAAGGTCCAGGAGAGATCTGAATTGAGGGATGTGTTGAAGCAGGCCATAGCATTCCATTGACTGGATGGATGGTCCTAGTGCTGACCACATGACACCCGCGTTTATCCGTCTGCAATAGTAAAAGATCAGCATTACCTGCCCCAAAAGAACCCAAGTCCAGAAAAGAGTACTTTTAAATTTCAAAGTAACTAAGCAATTCAAATAAAGTCAATGTTCACGTAACTAGCATTATTAGATCATCAACTTCAGAATGCAAGAGGAAAAAAAATGAGTATTTTATTGAAGTATTCTCTATAGACCACACAGGTTTTATCTCGTGTTCATTCTACATGTCAAATT
>JADKLZ010021268.1:500-15036 GCA_021533235.1 Biomphalaria straminea | reverse complement strand
TGGGTCAAGGGTCAGAGAAAGTGGGTATTGCTTTACTTAATGTTATTTGTGATAGTAATTGTATGTGTTTTGAATGGCAAGTAGAGCAGTGTGTGTGTGCCTGTGTGTGAAGTGACCAGTTGACCTTAAGATTGCATGGTTGAGTGAATAGCATAGAAATAGTGTAAGTCAGGGCTGTGTGTAAGGGAGGTCAGAATGAAGAACAAGATGGTAAAGTGAAGGATACAATACAATAAAAGTGATTAACTGTAAAATGTTTTACATGTTTCGGAAATTCCTTCAGAGTTGAAGATAGTTATTTCCTAGTCCAAACCTCCCGCAGGACGACGGGGGATGGAAGGGGCAGGGTTTGAACCCGGGACCATCGGTAAATCGATACGACAGTCCAGCGTGCTAAACGCTCGACCAGGCAGCCACCCTGAAATCATTGTGTTAGTCTTATTAATTTGAAGTGTGTCTATTACGTTATTACTATGAGATCCGCAAGAAAGTTATATGCTAATAATTAAGCATGGGTCAAGGATCAAAGGTCTCAATAGAATTTTGTTAGATATAAATATAGGTCACGTCTGAGAACTACATTTAATTTCCCCCTCCGCGCGCAGTTCTATACATTGGGCTGCTAGCTGTCTCCTTAAAGATCTGTCACTGGAAATGTCTGAAGCTTTATACCGCTGGTGTTTACTGCTCTGGGGCCTTCCATGTATGTGACACCATGTTATACGAGGACTGTCAAGAGCAGGGGGTGTGTAAGATGTGAGATTGTGTGTGTGTTTGTTTATTTATTTTGTTGTGAATGGTGAACTGCTTTGTCACGGGTTTTGCAAGGGGGGACAATAAGGTTTCTAGCGGTCAGTAGAGTTAGTTAGAGAGCTGACCTGGTCTGAGTAGGGTGTCTTTATATTATTGTGTTGTATTGCCTAGATCTTGAGATTGTATTTCTACTGGTGTGCTATTTTGGGGTAATACTATATTGTAGCTTTGTAGCCTATAAGTACTCATTTATCAATCAGTTACTAATCATTTATTTACTCTAGTCCAAGCGCCCTGTAATGTATTTTATATTGATGATCTATGTATGCCATGTTACGAGTGGAGACCATTGTTAATGTAAATAAATGTTTTGAGCTACTCTCCTTTGTTGAGTGATATTTTACATATAGCCTACTTGTTGTACATGTTAGAAGTCTGCAGGCGAGCTTTCATACCCCTAAGACAACGAGCCTACTCAGGACCCAACCAGAGTCCGTTACATTTGGGGGCTCTTGGTGAGAAAAGCCAGGACCTCTCGTTGTAGAAATTAATGTTGTCTTGATTTAATTGTCATAAAAATTTTGTATACATTTCATTCAATATTGTGACTATTTTAAACTATTTTTCCTCATCTGTTATGCCCCGTTGATTTGACCTGAGGAACGGCGGTGGTTTGGAGTACCAGTACAGAGAGGCCAGCGACAGCCCGAAGTTGCATCACTAGGAAGTGGATCACTTGCTGGGAGTGAAGAGCTAAGTGATTTGTTTACCTCTCTTGCAATTGAACCCTCTGCCTTCTTACCTCTTATTTTCTTGCCTCTTTTTAGTATTAATTTCACTTTAATATATTTTCCTGTTACTAGCCTCTCAAAATTTTAGGCATCAGTCATTCATTCTGTTTTTATCTTTTTCAATTGTTGCATTAATAAGTCTGTAAATAAAAGTGTTATTTCTGTCTGAAACTAATAACCTTATCATTACTTGCCTATTTTATTTTCTGATATATTTTATTTTCTTATTGTATTGTTACTGTAGCTATTCTTAAGTACACTATTCTTTAGTTAAAGAAATCAGAGGACTGTTATTTTTTTTTTTTAAAGATTTGTTAGCCTAGTGTAGCAGAAGTACTGAGTGCTTTGTATTGTAAAGATTATAAAGTAAAAAAAAAAAATGGAAAAGGAAAGTGAGGCAGACAAGCAAAGAAGAGAAAGAGTTGAGAGGATGGAAGACAGAGAGATGACTAAGTTGCAACAAATGATAAAGTTAAAGGAGCTGGAATTAGAGGAAAAGGAGAAAGAAAGACAGGAAAAGGAGAAAGAAAGACAGGAAAAAGAGAAAGAAAGACAGGAAAAGGAAAAAGAGAGGGAGCACGAAAAGGAAATGAAGAAACTGGAGTTACAAATCGCCCAGGAGAAAAATAAAGCGCCAGGTACGACAACCGGAGCGACGGCCCAAAGACCAAAACTAAGTAAGGGGTTCCCGACCATGACAACAGAGGACTTAACGTCTTACCTCGATATGTTCGAGATGGCTGCAAGGAGAGATAAAGTGTTAGCAGAAGACTGGGTGGCTCAGCTTCAAGAGAAAATTACCCCAAAACTAAGGCAATTCTTAACCCAAAGAAGGCTAGTAGACTGCACGGACTACAGCAAAATTAAGAAAGAGCTATTAGAGTATGTGGGGATGACGGAGGAGGCATGTAGGAAAAGATGGCACGAGACAGTCCCAATAGAAGATGGCCCGAGAGAATTTTTCGTGGCACTACAAAAAAATTTTAGACAGTGGTACGAAGCAGCAAAGATAGAAAGGAATTTCGACCAGCTGGAGGAGCTTATCTTGAAAGACTCTATGCTTAGCGCCCTTAATGAAGAGGTAAGAGAAGAGATCCTAGACAAGGAACCTGAGTCACTAGACAAGTTAGTAGATCTTTTGGAAAATAGAAAAATAATATTCGCAAGTAAAAGCATCTTTAAGAAGTCTAAATTGCATCAAGTCAACGCAGTCAGTGACAGAAGAAATGTGAATACACAACCTTATGAACACCCCTGCAGAGCAAACTATATCAGGCCAAATAATCGCTACAATGAGCCCAGGAGAAATTTTGTCAGACCACGTTATAACAACTCGTACAACAGAGCAAGAGGAGGATGGAATAGGCCAAACTATTTTTACAATAACCAAGCTTACGGAGTCAGAGGAAACAACTATGGAAATAGAACGTACCCAAGCAACCAAGGAAGGTATAGGAACGAGAGCACAAGAAGAAACTACTCAAGTCATGTTGATTGTGCCGTTGTACAAATGCCTGAAATATATGGAACTTGTAATCTGATTCATCACAATCCAGAAAGTGTAGCTAACTTCATTATGAACGATAAGTCAACCGGATCGTTAAATATAGAGCAAGGAAAACTAAATGGAAGGAAGGCATCTATTCTAAGAGATAGCGGATGCAGTGTGATCGCCATTAGAGAGTCGCTTGTCAATGAAGAGGATATTTTGCCCGAGGAATGCTCATTGTGCTTAGCAGATGGACAAGTTTTCAGATACAAAACCGCAAAGGCAATGCTTGATACACCATACCTTAAAGGAGAATTTATTGTTGTTCTGTTTCCTGAGCCAGTCGCAGATATTTTGATTGGGAATGTAAAGAGTTTATTGAAACCTAACAGAAGATCTAGAAATAGGAAACAAAGAAAAGTGACAGAAGAATCTCGAGTTAAAATGCACCCCAAATCGTGTAAGCCAGTAGTAGCAAAAGGTAATAGTGATAAACAAAAAGAAAACAAGGGCCGTAATCAAATAAAAGAAACAGTAAACATTCAAACAGATAGTGACCTTAAGGGTAGCACAATACAAAGTATTTTTAGATTAGCAGCTATAGTCTTTTTTGTACTAGCACTATTAGCAAATGTGTATACTAGTTGTTCAAAGCTGCAAGATGAAGCTAAGTCTATATTCTCTTTTAGTAGTGTTGGAGATGTCTGTCATGATTTCTGGTCTTGCTCTGCAACTTTATCATTTAAAGCCTTTATCTTTTCAGGCTCTATGTTACTAAATATATATGGATTTCTATATTCATTGACATGCTTGTGCTCAGTAATACAATCTTGTAGTGATCTACAGTTATATATCTTTGGCAGAGAAATAGAGCTACATTTCTGGAAGAGAGCTGATAAATGTCTTAGACATGAAGACCACTGTTGTCAAAACTTGCTGAACTAAATATCTCATAACATTTCACTGTTCTTAACTATATGACTTATTAATGCGATATATCCTATCATGGATTTCCCACTTGTTCTTCTTGTATCTTAAGATGTGTATCGTAATCCTTGTTACTATATAATATACTATTTCTATTAAATAGAGCAAATGTTGCATTCATAGCACAATGCATTCTGGTGAGATAGTTCACTCTAGTAAAATTTCTAAGATTGTAGAGGAGGAGGTTGCATTGGAGTGTGTACAAATATGCTTGACCTCTCACCCCATGTTGAATATGCCTGATCCGATTAAAACTTTCTATTTACAGCGATGCTTCGAATACGGCTGTTGCAGTCTTTACAGTATCTGGGAAACAGACGTCATGCAGTTGATTCCTCAGTAGGGAACTATGTCACAGAGGAATTTAGTGTTGGTATAGTTTACCTACATATCTACTCGCTAATGTTAATGTGAGCTATTAACGTAGCTGTACACCAGCTTCAGGATGGACTTGGCTATAAACTACTCCTGTCTAGGAGTCATCCTACACGTAACTACTCCTGTCTAGGAGTCATCCAACACGTAACTACTCCTGTCTAGGAGTCATCCAACACGTAACTACTCCTGTGTAGGAGTCATCCAACAAGTAACTACTGCTGTGTAGCAATCATCCAACACGTCTGACTTTCAGGTCTAGGCAAAAGGCAAGAATCATACCCACTTGTAGTAACGTTGACAATACTTGGACTAATCCATTGTCAAGCCTGACAGTTTAAATTCCTACGCTTGTCTTTTTAATGTAACCTTTTTAAGACAATGCAAGGCTGAACTATCCATTATGTTCGTTCAACGTTGTCAACTATCTCGTTGAAGAAGTACTACTACTATTGCTATTATTACTAACTTACATGGACTGAACTGTTCGTCTATTTTATATTCTAACTATACTTTTCAAGAAGCATCGCCTCATCCAGAATCAAGAAGCAGGAAAGTCAAGTCTTATGCTCTGTTTTTATAAACAATGGACAGTACAATATAATCTGACGTCAACAAGGGAAGGAACTGAAGGAGCGGAACAGAGGATTAGTTTAGTTATTAGTTAATTAGTTATTAGTTTATTAGTTAATTATGTATTATTGTAACGGACTCTGGTTGGGTCCTGAGTAGGCTCGTTGTCTTAGGGGTATGAAAGCTCGCCTGCAGACTTCTAACATGTACAACAAGTAGGCTATATGTAAAATATCACTGCTGGCGAATTCCACGTATTGATTTCCCTGGATTACGCATACCAGAAGTTGCAATGACATGTCATGCTTTCAATAATAAATAGCACGTGACTGCGGTAGGTTGATTTTAAAGAGTTAGGCTTTCAACACTCTGGCTGGCAAAAAGGAAGAGCTCCTCTTCATGATACTGTGGAAGGAGCACGAAGAAAGTGTGGTCCAAAGAAAAGCTGAATGGCTAACATAATAGAATGGGCCGTCCTCTCTCTTGATATCCTGTTAACAGCTGCTAACTGGGAAAAGTGGGTGGGGAGATTTAGCTTCGCGAACTGTCACAGCATCGTTACGACGAAAGTCAAGGGACCGGTCAGATGTGTCCTTTCATGAATGGCCACTAACTGTGAATTTGGCAGTGATTTTTCTTACTTATTTCGTACCCGGACACACGTGGGCCATCTAAGAGTTTCAAGTTTAACTTATTCTTTTCTTGTTTTACATAATCATTGCTTCTATTTTTATTCAACATTGTTTGGTATTAACGAGTTCATATGTAACTCCCTTCCATCTTCCTGTTGAAGTACAAGGCTCACAAGTGTCTGCTTCCGGCTCATGCTGTAGTCCACACGTGCGGCGACTCTGTCGTGGAATTTCCAGAGCAATGCGACGAAGGTCTGAATCCAAAAAGTTCCTGCTGCACAGATAACTGCAGGTAAGAATTTTGTATTTGACAAGTAACACAGCCAGACTTATTTAATTAACTTTATGACATCATCTTATGTGGGTTTTTTTTTTCTAATTGCTACGAGAGATTATCTGTTGAACCCAAAGTAACTTGGATATAAAGCAAAAGAAACAAAAATCACATCCACGAATAGTTGAATATAACCCACTCATGAAAGTGACAGTGTGTTTTTGACTGTGTAATTTTTTTATTCATAGAGAGTGTCACCATAAGAAAAGTCAAAGTCTCCCATTTAGGTTATATATTGTCTTCCTTAACACGCACTGCTAACCACATACAATTGAACTATATAATAATAATAAGAAAATGTTACATTATCCCTTTTTGATCAAATATAGTTTTTGCATAACATGTAATACTCAAGACATACAAACAAACCACATAATTGTCTACATAAGCCTTTTTTTATTTAGCTTAGACTGCTTAGTACATTTTCAACTAATTGTTTTTTTTTTGTTTGTTTGTTTGTTTTCAATTGATTCACGTGTTCTCATCAACAATGAATAATTGTTAAAGGTTTCAGCTTGATCTGAGCGTGGGAAGTGGGGAAAATAACGTGTACAAATTTCCACCCAGACAGACAGACAGACGTTTTGTAATAGTACGTTTCTGGCTTTTAGAGCTTATCTTATCTTATATAATACAGACGTTTTTTCAAAAAAGAAGATGATTACGTCCTACGCGTCATGCATTCAGTCATGCATATTTACCAGTGACTTAAATTCCTCCAAGTCACTGATTTTCCTGGCTAGCTCAGGCAAACCATTCCATGCTCTAATGGCACTAGGGAAGAAAGAGCATTTGTACAGATTTGTCCTAGCATATGGGACGAGGAATGAGCTGTGTTGAATTAATACTTGAACTATCTAATACATAAACTAGAATGTAAGGTGTATGTATGTATGCATGTATGCCCGCATAAAAATCATAACCGTTTGACTAATCTTGATAAAATTTATCTTGAATGTTCCTTAAATCTTGTGTGTGTGTGTGTGGGGCGGTCGTATGAAGTTTTAATGTCCCACCCACAACTTCAAAGTTCCGATAACAAATTAAAAATAAAATATGAGCATTTATCTCTATTAAAGAAAGAAACGTTTTAATTAATCGGGTAAACCCGTTGTGTAGGTACCAATTAGTCACTCTCTAACGTGGTAGACCAGGAACTAGTATGCTTCATTACATGTTCTACTGCGTAACCAAAATACATAAATAGAAATGAACAAACTGTCTGTTCCCATTGCTACGTACGAATCTACGTATTGCATGTCTTTACGAGCTCAACAAAAGAATTAACTCCCTTTTTTGAAGCCTTGTAGATCAAACAGAAAACAAAATGTTTGCGATAAGAGAGAAGACGAAGAAGAAGAAGAGGTCTGTCACATTTCTGTCAGTAATTGCCACTTAGTGTCAGCGCCTACCGCTGTGTCGGCTGTCATGTCAAAACTAACTGACTGTTTATCACGCGATCGTTGTGGTCTACAATCTACAGGGATGCAAACTTTGGGGAAGAAATATCACAGGGGGAAAATAATCATTATCTGTGTTTCTTGCAGACGGCTGTACCTGGGATAATTACTTTCATAAACAAAACGGCAGAAATAAAGTTATTGTGTTAAGCAGTAATGCTAGTAATTTATACCCTAGTTTCTTCTGGTTCAGAACGTATGCACATGCTTTAAAACCATATCATGTTACAGAAATAGCGATAAAATAATATTGTTGAAAATATCTATTTGTCTCCAAGATATCAGACGGCTGGGATATGAGCCTGGCAGGACTCTAGAAACGAAAGACAGAGAGCCTACCATGCGATCAGTCAGCCATCTTATTGACCCTTGTGTATAGCAATTTAGTACCCCTATTTTTTCCAATGGTGTAGTTTAAATTACATTTTTTTAAAAACTATTTTATATATAAGTTGCCGAATATATTAATGTTTAAAATGCTTATATAAAAATAAAATATACAAAAGTGGCAGGATAGCTGTAGCTTCTAAATAGACTGTATGAGTATAAGCTAAGGAACTTTGTCAAGGTTAGAACACGACGTGGAGTCTTTGTCGTCTACGTTGTACTGTACATTGCTCCAAGAATTGATAGTCAAAAAAAGTTTATTACACCCTATATTGTACATATAAAAATATTGTAAACAAATTGCACCTATAAAACAGAAAAATGTTCACCTTGTGAGCCTTGGTAGTTGACGCTACAAGTTCTTGTACAATAATTTGTCTTGAACTAAGGAAGTATGATCAGCATTGATTGGTTCGGATACAAAGTATAGACTCCATACGGTTCAATAGTTATTACTAACCTAATATCAACTTACTCTGTCTATCAACTTGAGACTTTGCACTATTATTATTTGCCCACTAATAACACATGAGTCAAAAAATAAGTAAGAAATTAATTAACTAATCATTGTTAATTAAGCAATTATGTTTGATTTCTAAGAGACGAGCATATTACAGTGTTGAGAGATATAGCTGTAACTGTACAGTTCTTACCCTAATATAATTTTTTTTTTAATTTTATTTTTAAATTTGTATTTGATTTCTCCACGACGCAACTAATAAAAGTAGGATTTAAAAAAAAAACCATTGTTATGTCAGCTTAGTATTTTAGAAAGTTCTATAGATTTTTTTTTTTTTAAACTACTTTAATAAATTTTCAGGTTAAAAGATGGCGCCGTGTGTTCCCCGTTCAATGACCCCTGTTGTACCGAGACGTGTGGCGTTGCCCCAAAGACACAGAGGTGCTATCAACCCCGAAACTTCACCTGTGTGGCTCCGTCCTACTGCGACGGGGAAAGTTTCTTACAATGTCCCTCCCCGGTGCCGCTGCCCGACGGCCGGGACTGCGAAGACCGGGGAACATGCTGGTCCGGGAAGTGCCTGAGCTACTGCGAAACCAAGGGCCGGACCTCGGAGCCCCCCGTCTCCCTGGAGTCGTGCACATGTGACACGGACCGTGTGGCAATGTGCTCTATGTGCTGTAAGGTGACTGGTACTAACACCTGTATCCCCACCCCAGACCGCAAGGACGAAGGGATGCCCTGCTTGTTGGGCTTTTGCAGGAACGGGAAGTGCGAGGGGACCTTTGAGGTCAACATGAACTTTGCCAGCCTAGGTGGAGGGCAGAACCTGGCCAAGAGAAACCTGGTCTTCATCGTTATTGCTCTTAGTGGGCCCCCATTTGCATTGGTTGGTGTAGGCATATGGCTTCAGGATCGCATTAGGAAGAGAAAAAAGGCTAAAGACAATGCAGAATTGAGTTGTGTAATAATTCCTTCTAAATTATCTACTTCCGCCGGAAGTAAGATGGTGATTGGACATGAAGAAACTGACCAGTGACTTATATCTCTCAGTACAGATTTAAAAAAAAAGTGCCAGAAGTTTACAACACAAAATGATGTCATGATTTTTTTTTACCTTTGAAAAAGATTATCCTGATTTTCGTTTTGCAGTTTTAGATTTGAGATCTATAACACCTCACATTGTTAAAGCACTGAAAAAAATGTTACATTACTCCTTGTCGGCACAAGTTGTCATGATATAGGGTTGGAGACCTAGCAGCTTACGTTCAATATTGCTTGCAAATTCATGGCTACGCCAACACAATTGCGGGCTTCCTTTTTTTTGTGTGTGTCAGCTGATGGAGACAAATATAACACTAAAATCTATTCCAGATTATAACGAGCATAAAGTACAATATATCAATTATTATTATTAACTTATTGAAAATATAGTCACTCTTGTTAGTGTTCAGTGTATGATTTGATGCTATGTGTTCCAGTATTAACTCTTTAACAATTAGATTATATTTTGTGTATTATTGTGGTAATCAATATCATGAATATTTATTGTATGTTCACATTCCAACTTATATGACGCTAGAAATGTGATTGATTTCAAACTGTAGGAAATATAATAACAATAATTAATTCAAATTCTAGAGTTGTATTTTGAATGTTTGTTTTATCATAGTTTCTCTTATTATCTTATATTAAAGTTGGTCTGCAGGTGAAGACAATCCTTATCTTGCACACACAGAAGTGATCGGGTATTCCCGCATGTCTTCATTTAATAAGAGTAAAATAGACAGACGTCCAGAACATTTTGCGCACTAACTTCTGGTCTGGATCTATAGGTCCCGGATATGCCAATTCTGCCTCAACGTGGCACTCGGGTGGAACCGTTACACCAATGGCGAGTCTGCACGGTTATCTTGGTGCAACATAGGAAAATGGCGGAGGTTCACTGTTTATTCGGGCTTCGGCCATGCATTTTAGCTAGTCCATTCGGCTCAGCTCTTTTGACAATCACAAGGATCTCTAAGACTATCACCAAACTAGAATCTTTATGCCATGTTTCTTAATCCAGTATTCTAGTCTAGACAGGTTTCTTTTAATTTTGGCATGTCTTAATCTGAATTACCGAACTCTTGAGGCGAAGTCAAGGCTTTTGTTTCGGGAAGTAGGGTAACAGAATCGGAACGTAGGGAAACAGAATCGGAACGTAGGGTGACAGAAGCGGAACATAGGGTAACAGAAGCGGAACGTAGGGTAACAGAAGCGGAACATAGGGCAATAGACGCGTGTTAAAGAGTGTTCCCTTCTTTTTTTATCTATCGTTTATTATTGGGAGGGTGCGGTGGCTGAGCGGTAAAGCACTTGGTTTCTGAACCGGGGGTCCCGGGTTCGAATCCTGGTAAAGACTGGGATTTTTATTTCGGGATCCTTGGGCGCCCCTGAGTCCACCCAGCTCTAATGGGTACATGACATTAGTTGGAGAAAAGTAAAGGCGGTTGGTCGTTGTGCTGGCCACATGACACCCTTATTAAACGTAGGCCACAGAATCAGATGACCTTAACATCTCTGCCCTATAGATCACAAGGTCTGAAAGGGGAACTTTACTTAATATTGGGAGCAAAGCAATCGTCCAGAGAAACGCTGGCTAGAAGAAGAAAAAGAACAGACCAAACTCTCTTTTGATATCCTGCTAAGAACAGCTGCTTACCGGGAAAAATGGAAGAATTTGGTTACTCGAACTGTCAGAGCACCCCTAGGAAAAAAATCAAGGGACAGATATGAGATTAAAAAGAGTTAGCATTATAAAGAGACGTCTTTTTTTTAAAAGTATTTCTTTATTACATTTTTTATATTGAGTTACTGCTTTCTGCGTAAGGTAGTGTAAGGGAGAGAACTGTTATAAAAATATCAAACTCTTTTTCTGTTTTATCTCCCTTCGACATGAAGAAATTTACTGAATTCATGTATCTATATTCTATACTCTTAAGCGAACAATTCTTGTATATATATATTTATATATTTTTTATTTCGAAAACGGCTCTAACAATTTTCTTTAAAATTTCAACGGATCTGCATATTAGTGAGAAAGAAATTATCAACTCATTGGCCACATTGTGAAAACTCGAGGTCGACCGTTACATCAGAAAAGAAGATGTCTTGTTATCAAAAAATTCATTTTGGCTATAATATTTTATGAATGAAATTTCTTTCCATGACGTCAAAGGGAAAACAACTTGACACCGCTTACGTCACTAGGCTCACAGCAGTACACTTCGCAAACAAGAACAACTAATCAATCGACCTAATTAAACATTTGCGCACCATCTTATTGTGGATTGATCTATTATGAAACTATGGAAGAAAAATAATGAAATTAAATTTGATGTATGATCAGTTATTTTGTTTTAAAGGTTTCGTAAATGGGCCTCATTCACCAATCGCCACTTAATAGTATTGATAAAACAATGAAAAAAAAGTATCGTGTGACAGCCTTTATGGTTTACATAATTTGTATATAGAGAATCGCGTGGCTAAATGTTGTTGGTTAACGATTGGTGAATGAGGCCATTGTTTACACTTAAATTACGTAAACCCGTGAGTAAATTTTACTTTGTTATAATCAATAATTTATCTACGCCTTACTTGCACACACTGAACATGATATCCTGGGTCGACCCTAACATTTGCGGGGCCCTATGTGAAGTGGATTGCACGCGGTCCAGTCAGGGTAAAGATAAGGATAATAAGTAAAAATTAAAATTTTGTGTTAGAAAATAAATTCGTCTTTGCATTACAATTTTGTCTATTTTAAGGACATTTCTATGAGTTTCAGGTGATTTCCTTGAGCGTCTTGAAAACAATGAAACCACGGGAACCCTATTAAAAGTTATAATGGTTTTATTTAATAATTTACACATTGAATTAGCGCGAGCATAACCGAGTCTGGTAGATTGTCCGAGTGTGGTAGATTAATATTTTCTATTCGCGTCTTCGTCTGTCCTTGACAGCGGATTTTCATTTGATCTCAAATGTGTATCCGCGGCCTTTGTATAGAGGAAATTCTTAAAGTGCGACAGTTACGCTTGACAGGGCACTATTCTGTATGGGAAACCAATCTCAGACGAACTCAGACTTCAAGTATATAATCTTCCTTAAGAAAATATTTAACCGAGTAAGGCTCGGCCGCCTGATATTTAATAAATAACGAAAAATTCAGGAGCCAATAGAGATAAATTATTACTGACAGGATTCATTTGAGAGAAATTAATTGCACAGCAAGTTCTTGAACAGTATCTACCTAGTTATTCCCCTGCTCAATTAGTTAAAAGTAAAGCTCTCCTTTCATAAGTTGATATCTATATATAGGGTTTATTAAAAGAAATTTCTTTAAATCAAATAAGAACATAAAAGTAAAATGTTATTTAACCTTAGTTAGGCCTATAATAGAATATACATCCTTTGTTTGGGACCCCTCAACTAAAGAAAACATTAAGAAACTACAACAGACACAGAATAGAGCAGTGAGATTCATAACAAACCAATATTCACATTTGACTAGAGTAACACCTTTAGTAAAATCACTAAATTTAGAAAGCCTTCAGGACAAAAGACTCAAAAGTAAAGTAGCAAATATACATAAAACACTGAACCATAATCATCAAATTCAAAAAACAAAATTTAATAAAAATGCTCAGAAAGACACAAAGAAAAAAACACATTCCTCGTCCCGTAAGCTAGGACAAATTTGTACAAAAGCTCCTTCTACCCTAGCGCTATTAGAGCATGGAATGGATTGCCTGAGCTAGCCAGGAAAACCAGTGACTTGGCAGAATTTATGTCATTGGTTAATATGCATGACGTCTGTATTGTATAAGTTAAGATAAAAGTGAAACTTAACATGTCCCTACGACGGTGTCATGTAGCCAGCACAAAGACCCACCGCCTTTACCTTTTCCCCGGTTAATCTCAGGTACCCATTAAGGCTGGGTAGACTCAGAACATTCCTAAATATCTTGAATTCAAATTTACCAGTCTTCCCAAGGATTGGAACCTCGTACCCCTTAGCTCGAAAACCAAACGTTTTTTCCTCAACTACCGCTCCTCCCCTGCGCAATTACTGTTACAATTGTTCCTTCGGTGTGGTATCTGTATTATAACATCCTCACAATTATATTTATGTTTCTAAATGTTAAGTAAGTTTTGAGCTTTTCAATATTTATTTATTACTTTAGTTATTTTTAATTATAGTGACTTTTTTAATTTTTAGCGAAAATTATAATTATAAAAACAAAAAGTTGTATCACACATTTATTTTAAATCCAAGATAAAACAGAAGTAACATATGGACACTTGTTATAATTAGAAAGGTAGTAAATTGTCTGGAAGAATGTCAATAGAGCGATATTCTGGAAGATTTCGATTGGTCAGTAACCGGACAGAGGTCAGTCTGATATTTGACTGCGCTGGAGCCGAGAAGTGAGCTTTTGGATGACGTCGTGAGAGCCTGGAGTTTATACTTAGGCTTTATGTACGTCAGGTCTGTCTTTGTTCCGTTGCAGCCCTTGATGGAACCGTTGGCGCCCCGGCCGGAGCCCCGGCCCCGCACGTCGACGGTGTCGCTGGACGCTACGGAGGTTGAGACGTACGTTGACTGCACAGACAAGGAATGTTGCAGGCGTGCCTTATCGTCACGTGAGTAAGGCTTCTTGTGGCCGTTGACCGAATGAGCGACGTACAGGCTGGGCGAACCGGGAACAGGGGACCTTGGGGCACGACTGCTCGAGCCACCCGCCAAAGACCGGTTGAAAATGTTGCTGTTGTACCGCCTGGATCTATGTTGTTGCCAGGAGCGTCTCATCTCCGAATGGACCTGAAATTGAGAAATGGTGGACACATTTAATATAAATTAACTGACCAATGACCATTTAATAATTTCATGTAACCACGCATGGATTGTATTTCGGGGGTAAACATTTATCATTTTGGACCGATTCTATGAGAAGTCGTTTAAAAATAAAGTACTTTAAATAACACCTCATTACACTAAGAATTCCGCCTTCAAACAAGTCTTGTTTTTTTTTTTGTTTCTTTTTTTTTTTGTGTCTTTTTTTTACTAATTGAATTGTCGAATAATTAGTGCACAATTATTTATCAATTAAATTCACACTGTAAAAGCTCAATAAAAAACATGTAAAATTTTGATGGAAAGAAATAAAAAATTAAAACAAAAAAAGTCTTGATCAAAAAAAGTCGTAAAGAAAGAAGAGAAGTCTACATTCAGAATTTAGCAATACTATAA
>JADKLZ010021267.1:500-15035 GCA_021533235.1 Biomphalaria straminea | reverse complement strand
TGGGTCAAGGGTCAGAGAAAGTGGGTATTGCTTTACTTAATGTTATTTGTGATAGTAATTGTATGTGTTTTGAATGGCAAGTAGAGCAGTGTGTGTGTGCCTGTGTGTGAAGTGACCAGTTGACCTTAAGATTGCATGGTTGAGTGAATAGCATAGAAATAGTGTAAGTCAGGGCTGTGTGTAAGGGAGGTCAGAATGAAGAACAAGATGGTAAAGTGAAGGATACAATACAATAAAAGTGATTAACTGTAAAATGTTTTACATGTTTCGGAAATTCCTTCAGAGTTGAAGATAGTTATTTCCTAGTCCAAACCTCCCGCAGGACGACGGGGGATGGAAGGGGCAGGGTTTGAACCCGGGACCATCGGTAAATCGATACGACAGTCCAGCGTGCTAAACGCTCGACCAGGCAGCCACCCTGAAATCATTGTGTTAGTCTTATTAATTTGAAGTGTGTCTATTACGTTATTACTATGAGATCCGCAAGAAAGTTATATGCTAATAATTAAGCATGGGTCAAGGATCAAAGGTCTCAATAGAATTTTGTTAGATATAAATATAGGTCACGTCTGAGAACTACATTTAATTTCCCCCTCCGCGCGCAGTTCTATACATTGGGCTGCTAGCTGTCTCCTTAAAGATCTGTCACTGGAAATGTCTGAAGCTTTATACCGCTGGTGTTTACTGCTCTGGGGCCTTCCATGTATGTGACACCATGTTATACGAGGACTGTCAAGAGCAGGGGGTGTGTAAGATGTGAGATTGTGTGTGTGTTTGTTTATTTATTTTGTTGTGAATGGTGAACTGCTTTGTCACGGGTTTTGCAAGGGGGGACAATAAGGTTTCTAGCGGTCAGTAGAGTTAGTTAGAGAGCTGACCTGGTCTGAGTAGGGTGTCTTTATATTATTGTGTTGTATTGCCTAGATCTTGAGATTGTATTTCTACTGGTGTGCTATTTTGGGGTAATACTATATTGTAGCTTTGTAGCCTATAAGTACTCATTTATCAATCAGTTACTAATCATTTATTTACTCTAGTCCAAGCGCCCTGTAATGTATTTTATATTGATGATCTATGTATGCCATGTTACGAGTGGAGACCATTGTTAATGTAAATAAATGTTTTGAGCTACTCTCCTTTGTTGAGTGATATTTTACATATAGCCTACTTGTTGTACATGTTAGAAGTCTGCAGGCGAGCTTTCATACCCCTAAGACAACGAGCCTACTCAGGACCCAACCAGAGTCCGTTACATTTGGGGGCTCTTGGTGAGAAAAGCCAGGACCTCTCGTTGTAGAAATTAATGTTGTCTTGATTTAATTGTCATAAAAATTTTGTATACATTTCATTCAATATTGTGACTATTTTAAACTATTTTTCCTCATCTGTTATGCCCCGTTGATTTGACCTGAGGAACGGCGGTGGTTTGGAGTACCAGTACAGAGAGGCCAGCGACAGCCCGAAGTTGCATCACTAGGAAGTGGATCACTTGCTGGGAGTGAAGAGCTAAGTGATTTGTTTACCTCTCTTGCAATTGAACCCTCTGCCTTCTTACCTCTTATTTTCTTGCCTCTTTTTAGTATTAATTTCACTTTAATATATTTTCCTGTTACTAGCCTCTCAAAATTTTAGGCATCAGTCATTCATTCTGTTTTTATCTTTTTCAATTGTTGCATTAATAAGTCTGTAAATAAAAGTGTTATTTCTGTCTGAAACTAATAACCTTATCATTACTTGCCTATTTTATTTTCTGATATATTTTATTTTCTTATTGTATTGTTACTGTAGCTATTCTTAAGTACACTATTCTTTAGTTAAAGAAATCAGAGGACTGTTATTTTTTTTTTTAAAGATTTGTTAGCCTAGTGTAGCAGAAGTACTGAGTGCTTTGTATTGTAAAGATTATAAAGTAAAAAAAAAAAATGGAAAAGGAAAGTGAGGCAGACAAGCAAAGAAGAGAAAGAGTTGAGAGGATGGAAGACAGAGAGATGACTAAGTTGCAACAAATGATAAAGTTAAAGGAGCTGGAATTAGAGGAAAAGGAGAAAGAAAGACAGGAAAAGGAGAAAGAAAGACAGGAAAAAGAGAAAGAAAGACAGGAAAAGGAAAAAGAGAGGGAGCACGAAAAGGAAATGAAGAAACTGGAGTTACAAATCGCCCAGGAGAAAAATAAAGCGCCAGGTACGACAACCGGAGCGACGGCCCAAAGACCAAAACTAAGTAAGGGGTTCCCGACCATGACAACAGAGGACTTAACGTCTTACCTCGATATGTTCGAGATGGCTGCAAGGAGAGATAAAGTGTTAGCAGAAGACTGGGTGGCTCAGCTTCAAGAGAAAATTACCCCAAAACTAAGGCAATTCTTAACCCAAAGAAGGCTAGTAGACTGCACGGACTACAGCAAAATTAAGAAAGAGCTATTAGAGTATGTGGGGATGACGGAGGAGGCATGTAGGAAAAGATGGCACGAGACAGTCCCAATAGAAGATGGCCCGAGAGAATTTTTCGTGGCACTACAAAAAAATTTTAGACAGTGGTACGAAGCAGCAAAGATAGAAAGGAATTTCGACCAGCTGGAGGAGCTTATCTTGAAAGACTCTATGCTTAGCGCCCTTAATGAAGAGGTAAGAGAAGAGATCCTAGACAAGGAACCTGAGTCACTAGACAAGTTAGTAGATCTTTTGGAAAATAGAAAAATAATATTCGCAAGTAAAAGCATCTTTAAGAAGTCTAAATTGCATCAAGTCAACGCAGTCAGTGACAGAAGAAATGTGAATACACAACCTTATGAACACCCCTGCAGAGCAAACTATATCAGGCCAAATAATCGCTACAATGAGCCCAGGAGAAATTTTGTCAGACCACGTTATAACAACTCGTACAACAGAGCAAGAGGAGGATGGAATAGGCCAAACTATTTTTACAATAACCAAGCTTACGGAGTCAGAGGAAACAACTATGGAAATAGAACGTACCCAAGCAACCAAGGAAGGTATAGGAACGAGAGCACAAGAAGAAACTACTCAAGTCATGTTGATTGTGCCGTTGTACAAATGCCTGAAATATATGGAACTTGTAATCTGATTCATCACAATCCAGAAAGTGTAGCTAACTTCATTATGAACGATAAGTCAACCGGATCGTTAAATATAGAGCAAGGAAAACTAAATGGAAGGAAGGCATCTATTCTAAGAGATAGCGGATGCAGTGTGATCGCCATTAGAGAGTCGCTTGTCAATGAAGAGGATATTTTGCCCGAGGAATGCTCATTGTGCTTAGCAGATGGACAAGTTTTCAGATACAAAACCGCAAAGGCAATGCTTGATACACCATACCTTAAAGGAGAATTTATTGTTGTTCTGTTTCCTGAGCCAGTCGCAGATATTTTGATTGGGAATGTAAAGAGTTTATTGAAACCTAACAGAAGATCTAGAAATAGGAAACAAAGAAAAGTGACAGAAGAATCTCGAGTTAAAATGCACCCCAAATCGTGTAAGCCAGTAGTAGCAAAAGGTAATAGTGATAAACAAAAAGAAAACAAGGGCCGTAATCAAATAAAAGAAACAGTAAACATTCAAACAGATAGTGACCTTAAGGGTAGCACAATACAAAGTATTTTTAGATTAGCAGCTATAGTCTTTTTTGTACTAGCACTATTAGCAAATGTGTATACTAGTTGTTCAAAGCTGCAAGATGAAGCTAAGTCTATATTCTCTTTTAGTAGTGTTGGAGATGTCTGTCATGATTTCTGGTCTTGCTCTGCAACTTTATCATTTAAAGCCTTTATCTTTTCAGGCTCTATGTTACTAAATATATATGGATTTCTATATTCATTGACATGCTTGTGCTCAGTAATACAATCTTGTAGTGATCTACAGTTATATATCTTTGGCAGAGAAATAGAGCTACATTTCTGGAAGAGAGCTGATAAATGTCTTAGACATGAAGACCACTGTTGTCAAAACTTGCTGAACTAAATATCTCATAACATTTCACTGTTCTTAACTATATGACTTATTAATGCGATATATCCTATCATGGATTTCCCACTTGTTCTTCTTGTATCTTAAGATGTGTATCGTAATCCTTGTTACTATATAATATACTATTTCTATTAAATAGAGCAAATGTTGCATTCATAGCACAATGCATTCTGGTGAGATAGTTCACTCTAGTAAAATTTCTAAGATTGTAGAGGAGGAGGTTGCATTGGAGTGTGTACAAATATGCTTGACCTCTCACCCCATGTTGAATATGCCTGATCCGATTAAAACTTTCTATTTACAGCGATGCTTCGAATACGGCTGTTGCAGTCTTTACAGTATCTGGGAAACAGACGTCATGCAGTTGATTCCTCAGTAGGGAACTATGTCACAGAGGAATTTAGTGTTGGTATAGTTTACCTACATATCTACTCGCTAATGTTAATGTGAGCTATTAACGTAGCTGTACACCAGCTTCAGGATGGACTTGGCTATAAACTACTCCTGTCTAGGAGTCATCCTACACGTAACTACTCCTGTCTAGGAGTCATCCAACACGTAACTACTCCTGTCTAGGAGTCATCCAACACGTAACTACTCCTGTGTAGGAGTCATCCAACAAGTAACTACTGCTGTGTAGCAATCATCCAACACGTCTGACTTTCAGGTCTAGGCAAAAGGCAAGAATCATACCCACTTGTAGTAACGTTGACAATACTTGGACTAATCCATTGTCAAGCCTGACAGTTTAAATTCCTACGCTTGTCTTTTTAATGTAACCTTTTTAAGACAATGCAAGGCTGAACTATCCATTATGTTCGTTCAACGTTGTCAACTATCTCGTTGAAGAAGTACTACTACTATTGCTATTATTACTAACTTACATGGACTGAACTGTTCGTCTATTTTATATTCTAACTATACTTTTCAAGAAGCATCGCCTCATCCAGAATCAAGAAGCAGGAAAGTCAAGTCTTATGCTCTGTTTTTATAAACAATGGACAGTACAATATAATCTGACGTCAACAAGGGAAGGAACTGAAGGAGCGGAACAGAGGATTAGTTTAGTTATTAGTTAATTAGTTATTAGTTTATTAGTTAATTATGTATTATTGTAACGGACTCTGGTTGGGTCCTGAGTAGGCTCGTTGTCTTAGGGGTATGAAAGCTCGCCTGCAGACTTCTAACATGTACAACAAGTAGGCTATATGTAAAATATCACTGCTGGCGAATTCCACGTATTGATTTCCCTGGATTACGCATACCAGAAGTTGCAATGACATGTCATGCTTTCAATAATAAATAGCACGTGACTGCGGTAGGTTGATTTTAAAGAGTTAGGCTTTCAACACTCTGGCTGGCAAAAAGGAAGAGCTCCTCTTCATGATACTGTGGAAGGAGCACGAAGAAAGTGTGGTCCAAAGAAAAGCTGAATGGCTAACATAATAGAATGGGCCGTCCTCTCTCTTGATATCCTGTTAACAGCTGCTAACTGGGAAAAGTGGGTGGGGAGATTTAGCTTCGCGAACTGTCACAGCATCGTTACGACGAAAGTCAAGGGACCGGTCAGATGTGTCCTTTCATGAATGGCCACTAACTGTGAATTTGGCAGTGATTTTTCTTACTTATTTCGTACCCGGACACACGTGGGCCATCTAAGAGTTTCAAGTTTAACTTATTCTTTTCTTGTTTTACATAATCATTGCTTCTATTTTTATTCAACATTGTTTGGTATTAACGAGTTCATATGTAACTCCCTTCCATCTTCCTGTTGAAGTACAAGGCTCACAAGTGTCTGCTTCCGGCTCATGCTGTAGTCCACACGTGCGGCGACTCTGTCGTGGAATTTCCAGAGCAATGCGACGAAGGTCTGAATCCAAAAAGTTCCTGCTGCACAGATAACTGCAGGTAAGAATTTTGTATTTGACAAGTAACACAGCCAGACTTATTTAATTAACTTTATGACATCATCTTATGTGGGTTTTTTTTTTCTAATTGCTACGAGAGATTATCTGTTGAACCCAAAGTAACTTGGATATAAAGCAAAAGAAACAAAAATCACATCCACGAATAGTTGAATATAACCCACTCATGAAAGTGACAGTGTGTTTTTGACTGTGTAATTTTTTTATTCATAGAGAGTGTCACCATAAGAAAAGTCAAAGTCTCCCATTTAGGTTATATATTGTCTTCCTTAACACGCACTGCTAACCACATACAATTGAACTATATAATAATAATAAGAAAATGTTACATTATCCCTTTTTGATCAAATATAGTTTTTGCATAACATGTAATACTCAAGACATACAAACAAACCACATAATTGTCTACATAAGCCTTTTTTTATTTAGCTTAGACTGCTTAGTACATTTTCAACTAATTGTTTTTTTTTTGTTTGTTTGTTTGTTTTCAATTGATTCACGTGTTCTCATCAACAATGAATAATTGTTAAAGGTTTCAGCTTGATCTGAGCGTGGGAAGTGGGGAAAATAACGTGTACAAATTTCCACCCAGACAGACAGACAGACGTTTTGTAATAGTACGTTTCTGGCTTTTAGAGCTTATCTTATCTTATATAATACAGACGTTTTTTCAAAAAAGAAGATGATTACGTCCTACGCGTCATGCATTCAGTCATGCATATTTACCAGTGACTTAAATTCCTCCAAGTCACTGATTTTCCTGGCTAGCTCAGGCAAACCATTCCATGCTCTAATGGCACTAGGGAAGAAAGAGCATTTGTACAGATTTGTCCTAGCATATGGGACGAGGAATGAGCTGTGTTGAATTAATACTTGAACTATCTAATACATAAACTAGAATGTAAGGTGTATGTATGTATGCATGTATGCCCGCATAAAAATCATAACCGTTTGACTAATCTTGATAAAATTTATCTTGAATGTTCCTTAAATCTTGTGTGTGTGTGTGTGGGGCGGTCGTATGAAGTTTTAATGTCCCACCCACAACTTCAAAGTTCCGATAACAAATTAAAAATAAAATATGAGCATTTATCTCTATTAAAGAAAGAAACGTTTTAATTAATCGGGTAAACCCGTTGTGTAGGTACCAATTAGTCACTCTCTAACGTGGTAGACCAGGAACTAGTATGCTTCATTACATGTTCTACTGCGTAACCAAAATACATAAATAGAAATGAACAAACTGTCTGTTCCCATTGCTACGTACGAATCTACGTATTGCATGTCTTTACGAGCTCAACAAAAGAATTAACTCCCTTTTTTGAAGCCTTGTAGATCAAACAGAAAACAAAATGTTTGCGATAAGAGAGAAGACGAAGAAGAAGAAGAGGTCTGTCACATTTCTGTCAGTAATTGCCACTTAGTGTCAGCGCCTACCGCTGTGTCGGCTGTCATGTCAAAACTAACTGACTGTTTATCACGCGATCGTTGTGGTCTACAATCTACAGGGATGCAAACTTTGGGGAAGAAATATCACAGGGGGAAAATAATCATTATCTGTGTTTCTTGCAGACGGCTGTACCTGGGATAATTACTTTCATAAACAAAACGGCAGAAATAAAGTTATTGTGTTAAGCAGTAATGCTAGTAATTTATACCCTAGTTTCTTCTGGTTCAGAACGTATGCACATGCTTTAAAACCATATCATGTTACAGAAATAGCGATAAAATAATATTGTTGAAAATATCTATTTGTCTCCAAGATATCAGACGGCTGGGATATGAGCCTGGCAGGACTCTAGAAACGAAAGACAGAGAGCCTACCATGCGATCAGTCAGCCATCTTATTGACCCTTGTGTATAGCAATTTAGTACCCCTATTTTTTCCAATGGTGTAGTTTAAATTACATTTTTTTAAAAACTATTTTATATATAAGTTGCCGAATATATTAATGTTTAAAATGCTTATATAAAAATAAAATATACAAAAGTGGCAGGATAGCTGTAGCTTCTAAATAGACTGTATGAGTATAAGCTAAGGAACTTTGTCAAGGTTAGAACACGACGTGGAGTCTTTGTCGTCTACGTTGTACTGTACATTGCTCCAAGAATTGATAGTCAAAAAAAGTTTATTACACCCTATATTGTACATATAAAAATATTGTAAACAAATTGCACCTATAAAACAGAAAAATGTTCACCTTGTGAGCCTTGGTAGTTGACGCTACAAGTTCTTGTACAATAATTTGTCTTGAACTAAGGAAGTATGATCAGCATTGATTGGTTCGGATACAAAGTATAGACTCCATACGGTTCAATAGTTATTACTAACCTAATATCAACTTACTCTGTCTATCAACTTGAGACTTTGCACTATTATTATTTGCCCACTAATAACACATGAGTCAAAAAATAAGTAAGAAATTAATTAACTAATCATTGTTAATTAAGCAATTATGTTTGATTTCTAAGAGACGAGCATATTACAGTGTTGAGAGATATAGCTGTAACTGTACAGTTCTTACCCTAATATAATTTTTTTTTTAATTTTATTTTTAAATTTGTATTTGATTTCTCCACGACGCAACTAATAAAAGTAGGATTTAAAAAAAAAACCATTGTTATGTCAGCTTAGTATTTTAGAAAGTTCTATAGATTTTTTTTTTTTTAAACTACTTTAATAAATTTTCAGGTTAAAAGATGGCGCCGTGTGTTCCCCGTTCAATGACCCCTGTTGTACCGAGACGTGTGGCGTTGCCCCAAAGACACAGAGGTGCTATCAACCCCGAAACTTCACCTGTGTGGCTCCGTCCTACTGCGACGGGGAAAGTTTCTTACAATGTCCCTCCCCGGTGCCGCTGCCCGACGGCCGGGACTGCGAAGACCGGGGAACATGCTGGTCCGGGAAGTGCCTGAGCTACTGCGAAACCAAGGGCCGGACCTCGGAGCCCCCCGTCTCCCTGGAGTCGTGCACATGTGACACGGACCGTGTGGCAATGTGCTCTATGTGCTGTAAGGTGACTGGTACTAACACCTGTATCCCCACCCCAGACCGCAAGGACGAAGGGATGCCCTGCTTGTTGGGCTTTTGCAGGAACGGGAAGTGCGAGGGGACCTTTGAGGTCAACATGAACTTTGCCAGCCTAGGTGGAGGGCAGAACCTGGCCAAGAGAAACCTGGTCTTCATCGTTATTGCTCTTAGTGGGCCCCCATTTGCATTGGTTGGTGTAGGCATATGGCTTCAGGATCGCATTAGGAAGAGAAAAAAGGCTAAAGACAATGCAGAATTGAGTTGTGTAATAATTCCTTCTAAATTATCTACTTCCGCCGGAAGTAAGATGGTGATTGGACATGAAGAAACTGACCAGTGACTTATATCTCTCAGTACAGATTTAAAAAAAAAGTGCCAGAAGTTTACAACACAAAATGATGTCATGATTTTTTTTTACCTTTGAAAAAGATTATCCTGATTTTCGTTTTGCAGTTTTAGATTTGAGATCTATAACACCTCACATTGTTAAAGCACTGAAAAAAATGTTACATTACTCCTTGTCGGCACAAGTTGTCATGATATAGGGTTGGAGACCTAGCAGCTTACGTTCAATATTGCTTGCAAATTCATGGCTACGCCAACACAATTGCGGGCTTCCTTTTTTTTGTGTGTGTCAGCTGATGGAGACAAATATAACACTAAAATCTATTCCAGATTATAACGAGCATAAAGTACAATATATCAATTATTATTATTAACTTATTGAAAATATAGTCACTCTTGTTAGTGTTCAGTGTATGATTTGATGCTATGTGTTCCAGTATTAACTCTTTAACAATTAGATTATATTTTGTGTATTATTGTGGTAATCAATATCATGAATATTTATTGTATGTTCACATTCCAACTTATATGACGCTAGAAATGTGATTGATTTCAAACTGTAGGAAATATAATAACAATAATTAATTCAAATTCTAGAGTTGTATTTTGAATGTTTGTTTTATCATAGTTTCTCTTATTATCTTATATTAAAGTTGGTCTGCAGGTGAAGACAATCCTTATCTTGCACACACAGAAGTGATCGGGTATTCCCGCATGTCTTCATTTAATAAGAGTAAAATAGACAGACGTCCAGAACATTTTGCGCACTAACTTCTGGTCTGGATCTATAGGTCCCGGATATGCCAATTCTGCCTCAACGTGGCACTCGGGTGGAACCGTTACACCAATGGCGAGTCTGCACGGTTATCTTGGTGCAACATAGGAAAATGGCGGAGGTTCACTGTTTATTCGGGCTTCGGCCATGCATTTTAGCTAGTCCATTCGGCTCAGCTCTTTTGACAATCACAAGGATCTCTAAGACTATCACCAAACTAGAATCTTTATGCCATGTTTCTTAATCCAGTATTCTAGTCTAGACAGGTTTCTTTTAATTTTGGCATGTCTTAATCTGAATTACCGAACTCTTGAGGCGAAGTCAAGGCTTTTGTTTCGGGAAGTAGGGTAACAGAATCGGAACGTAGGGAAACAGAATCGGAACGTAGGGTGACAGAAGCGGAACATAGGGTAACAGAAGCGGAACGTAGGGTAACAGAAGCGGAACATAGGGCAATAGACGCGTGTTAAAGAGTGTTCCCTTCTTTTTTTATCTATCGTTTATTATTGGGAGGGTGCGGTGGCTGAGCGGTAAAGCACTTGGTTTCTGAACCGGGGGTCCCGGGTTCGAATCCTGGTAAAGACTGGGATTTTTATTTCGGGATCCTTGGGCGCCCCTGAGTCCACCCAGCTCTAATGGGTACATGACATTAGTTGGAGAAAAGTAAAGGCGGTTGGTCGTTGTGCTGGCCACATGACACCCTTATTAAACGTAGGCCACAGAATCAGATGACCTTAACATCTCTGCCCTATAGATCACAAGGTCTGAAAGGGGAACTTTACTTAATATTGGGAGCAAAGCAATCGTCCAGAGAAACGCTGGCTAGAAGAAGAAAAAGAACAGACCAAACTCTCTTTTGATATCCTGCTAAGAACAGCTGCTTACCGGGAAAAATGGAAGAATTTGGTTACTCGAACTGTCAGAGCACCCCTAGGAAAAAAATCAAGGGACAGATATGAGATTAAAAAGAGTTAGCATTATAAAGAGACGTCTTTTTTTTAAAAGTATTTCTTTATTACATTTTTTATATTGAGTTACTGCTTTCTGCGTAAGGTAGTGTAAGGGAGAGAACTGTTATAAAAATATCAAACTCTTTTTCTGTTTTATCTCCCTTCGACATGAAGAAATTTACTGAATTCATGTATCTATATTCTATACTCTTAAGCGAACAATTCTTGTATATATATATTTATATATTTTTTATTTCGAAAACGGCTCTAACAATTTTCTTTAAAATTTCAACGGATCTGCATATTAGTGAGAAAGAAATTATCAACTCATTGGCCACATTGTGAAAACTCGAGGTCGACCGTTACATCAGAAAAGAAGATGTCTTGTTATCAAAAAATTCATTTTGGCTATAATATTTTATGAATGAAATTTCTTTCCATGACGTCAAAGGGAAAACAACTTGACACCGCTTACGTCACTAGGCTCACAGCAGTACACTTCGCAAACAAGAACAACTAATCAATCGACCTAATTAAACATTTGCGCACCATCTTATTGTGGATTGATCTATTATGAAACTATGGAAGAAAAATAATGAAATTAAATTTGATGTATGATCAGTTATTTTGTTTTAAAGGTTTCGTAAATGGGCCTCATTCACCAATCGTTAACCAACAACATTTAGCCACGCGATTCTCTATATACAAATTATGTAAACCATAAAGGCTGTCACACGATACTTTTTTTTCATTGTTTTATCAATACTATTAAGTGGCGATTGGTGAATGAGGTCATTGTTTACACTTAAATTACGTAAACCCGTGAGTAAATTTTACTTTGTTATAATCAATAATTTATCTACGCCTTACTTGCACACACTGAACATGATATCCTGGGTCGACCCTAACATTTGCGGGGCCCTATGTGAAGTGGATTGCACGCGGTCCAGTCAGGGTAAAGATAAGGATAATAAGTAAAAATTAAAATTTTGTGTTAGAAAATAAATTCGTCTTTGCATTACAATTTTGTCTATTTTAAGGACATTTCTATGAGTTTCAGGTGATTTCCTTGAGCGTCTTGAAAACAATGAAACCACGGGAACCCTATTAAAAGTTATAATGGTTTTATTTAATAATTTACACATTGAATTAGCGCGAGCATAACCGAGTCTGGTAGATTGTCCGAGTGTGGTAGATTAATATTTTCTATTCGCGTCTTCGTCTGTCCTTGACAGCGGATTTTCATTTGATCTCAAATGTGTATCCGCGGCCTTTGTATAGAGGAAATTCTTAAAGTGCGACAGTTACGCTTGACAGGGCACTATTCTGTATGGGAAACCAATCTCAGACGAACTCAGACTTCAAGTATATAATCTTCCTTAAGAAAATATTTAACCGAGTAAGGCTCGGCCGCCTGATATTTAATAAATAACGAAAAATTCAGGAGCCAATAGAGATAAATTATTACTGACAGGATTCATTTGAGAGAAATTAATTGCACAGCAAGTTCTTGAACAGTATCTACCTAGTTATTCCCCTGCTCAATTAGTTAAAAGTAAAGCTCTCCTTTCATAAGTTGATATCTATATATAGGGTTTATTAAAAGAAATTTCTTTAAATCAAATAAGAACATAAAAGTAAAATGTTATTTAACCTTAGTTAGGCCTATAATAGAATATACATCCTTTGTTTGGGACCCCTCAACTAAAGAAAACATTAAGAAACTACAACAGACACAGAATAGAGCAGTGAGATTCATAACAAACCAATATTCACATTTGACTAGAGTAACACCTTTAGTAAAATCACTAAATTTAGAAAGCCTTCAGGACAAAAGACTCAAAAGTAAAGTAGCAAATATACATAAAACACTGAACCATAATCATCAAATTCAAAAAACAAAATTTAATAAAAATGCTCAGAAAGACACAAAGAAAAAAACACATTCCTCGTCCCGTAAGCTAGGACAAATTTGTACAAAAGCTCCTTCTACCCTAGCGCTATTAGAGCATGGAATGGATTGCCTGAGCTAGCCAGGAAAACCAGTGACTTGGCAGAATTTATGTCATTGGTTAATATGCATGACGTCTGTATTGTATAAGTTAAGATAAAAGTGAAACTTAACATGTCCCTACGACGGTGTCATGTAGCCAGCACAAAGACCCACCGCCTTTACCTTTTCCCCGGTTAATCTCAGGTACCCATTAAGGCTGGGTAGACTCAGAACATTCCTAAATATCTTGAATTCAAATTTACCAGTCTTCCCAAGGATTGGAACCTCGTACCCCTTAGCTCGAAAACCAAACGTTTTTTCCTCAACTACCGCTCCTCCCCTGCGCAATTACTGTTACAATTGTTCCTTCGGTGTGGTATCTGTATTATAACATCCTCACAATTATATTTATGTTTCTAAATGTTAAGTAAGTTTTGAGCTTTTCAATATTTATTTATTACTTTAGTTATTTTTAATTATAGTGACTTTTTTAATTTTTAGCGAAAATTATAATTATAAAAACAAAAAGTTGTATCACACATTTATTTTAAATCCAAGATAAAACAGAAGTAACATATGGACACTTGTTATAATTAGAAAGGTAGTAAATTGTCTGGAAGAATGTCAATAGAGCGATATTCTGGAAGATTTCGATTGGTCAGTAACCGGACAGAGGTCAGTCTGATATTTGACTGCGCTGGAGCCGAGAAGTGAGCTTTTGGATGACGTCGTGAGAGCCTGGAGTTTATACTTAGGCTTTATGTACGTCAGGTCTGTCTTTGTTCCGTTGCAGCCCTTGATGGAACCGTTGGCGCCCCGGCCGGAGCCCCGGCCCCGCACGTCGACGGTGTCGCTGGACGCTACGGAGGTTGAGACGTACGTTGACTGCACAGACAAGGAATGTTGCAGGCGTGCCTTATCGTCACGTGAGTAAGGCTTCTTGTGGCCGTTGACCGAATGAGCGACGTACAGGCTGGGCGAACCGGGAACAGGGGACCTTGGGGCACGACTGCTCGAGCCACCCGCCAAAGACCGGTTGAAAATGTTGCTGTTGTACCGCCTGGATCTATGTTGTTGCCAGGAGCGTCTCATCTCCGAATGGACCTGAAATTGAGAAATGGTGGACACATTTAATATAAATTAACTGACCAATGACCATTTAATAATTTCATGTAACCACGCATGGATTGTATTTCGGGGGTAAACATTTATCATTTTGGACCGATTCTATGAGAAGTCGTTTAAAAATAAAGTACTTTAAATAACACCTCATTACACTAAGAATTCCGCCTTCAAACAAGTCTTGTTTTTTTTTTTGTTTCTTTTTTTTTTTGTGTCTTTTTTTTACTAATTGAATTGTCGAATAATTAGTGCACAATTATTTATCAATTAAATTCACACTGTAAAAGCTCAATAAAAAACATGTAAAATTTTGATGGAAAGAAATAAAAAATTAAAACAAAAAAAGTCTTGATCAAAAAAAGTCGTAAAGAAAGAAGAGAAGTCTACATTCAGAATTTAGCAATACTATAA
>JADKLZ010021257.1:0-14697 GCA_021533235.1 Biomphalaria straminea | reverse complement strand
CTCTCTCTCTCTCTCTCTCTCTCTCTCTCTCTCTCTCTCTCTCTCTCATATCTCGTATCTTTTGGTATGTTAAAATACTTCATTTACAGATTTCAACAAATCTTATACTTTCATTCTCTATTTTTTGTCTTGTCTTACTGTTTTCGGTCTAGCAACTGCTTCATTAATAAAGATCTACTGCTGCAGGGATATAAACGACCATATAGAAAATACGAAAAACATGCATACATCTGATCCTGCCGGACTAAGTTTAGTAAAGGACAATTACATAATGGGGCAGATAAGTTCACTTTAGAAAAATTTTGTGTTAATTGGTTGTCATTTTATTTATTTTGTAGCTAATGAAGGCTGTGTGACATTTATGTATGTTTTTCGTATCAACTATTTCATTACAACAGTCTTTGATTGTTAATTGTCATAAGAAGTGATATTGCGAATATTCTTCTCTATATCTCAATCTTTCAAGCTTAACGCATTCTAAGAAGTAGTAGATTAATTTGCATAATGTTAGATTTGATGTTCAAATTGATGGAAGAAAACAAATCGAAATGACATAATAAAAGGAAGACAAAAGAGACGGTGACAATACTAATCTATCTTTCTGTTAAACAAACTGACTAACACATTGACACAGTGCCACAAACACAGTGCCACAAACATAGTGAGATAACACAGTGAGACAAACACAATGTCAGAAAAACAGTGACAGAAACACAGTGACACAAACAAGGTGACACAAACAGTGACAAAAAAACACAGTGACAGAAACACGAAGACAGAAATACGGTGCCACAAACAATAACACAAACACAAACAGTGACACAACCAATGACACAAACACAATGACAGAAACAGTGACAAAAACACAGTGACAGAAACACGAAGACAGAAATACGGTGCCACAAACAGTGACAGAAACACGGTGACAGAAACACAGTGACACAAACAATAACACAAACACGCTGACACTAACAGTAACACAACCAATGACACAAACACGGTGACAGAGACACGATGACATAAACAGTGACAGAAACACAGTGACACAAACACGGCGACATTAACTTAGCGAGATAACAATCATTGAGACCTTATGAAACTAACGTATGACAACAACAAATATTTGTTTCTTATAGTTTGAATCATTAGATACATGTAAACATTGAAAGAAAGGGGTAGCCGGTCGATCCTTCTAGTGTAGAGTTATGAAACTATTGACGTAATCACATTTTGTTTCAGATATGTGTTATTAACAATCGGTGACTCTTTTCACAGCGTATAGATGATACACAACTAAACCGCTGTAAGTGTAACATACCTTAACTAATAAAACTTTAAATAACTTTAATAACTTCCTTGTGAGCAATACTAAATATAACTTTTAGGATAATATAGAGTAAAACAAGTTGATATGAGATAAAATAAATGTACTAGACAGTAGAAATAATGTTTTTTACAAAATCTAACTCACTCCAATAACACAGCCTTTGTGTCACACTGTGGAATCGTTTCGCCTAACGAAGACCAATGACGACAGCGCCACCTATCTTGCATCATTCACAACCAATCGTTAGCATCTTCCCAACGTCACCATAGAAACGCTTAAATACACACACAGACCCAATAACAATATTTAAAGTACGGGTAATGGCGAGTTCCCTAACCATCTTATATATATATATGCTCTCTCTCTCTCTCTCTCTCTCTCTCTCTCTCTCTCTCTCTCAAGTGTACAATCAGGAGCGTATTTATGGGGGGGGGGGATGGGGGGAGAATTAGAAAATCCCAAATGAGTGTTCTAATTTATTTTTTTTTACACTAAATATTCAATATTACGCCATTATGTCATATGATGATGTCGAATGTCAAATTGTAGTGTCCCTTAAAGAGGTCAATCCCCCCGGGACCCTAAATGATGGCAAATTCCTATCTATGCCACTGTGTACAATACATTCAGAAGTAGTTGTTTACCTATAATATCTTTACCCACAACCCTCTCTTCCATCCACACACAGCTCTAAAACCTGACAAGCAAGAGAGGTCAGAGCATTAAGTCTGCTCTTGTTACTTCCAGGTAGGTTCCATCACGTGACCACAATGTCAGCATCGCTACCACGCCCATTTATCATTGCGAAATGCGTCTGAGTTTTGGTTGAGATGCATAGAGCATAGGTAGAGCTAGGTGAATGTGGTCGTTTGGGAATTGATTCATCTGAAATACACTCTCATAGCTTTGCATCCAAAGGTAAATTCATTTCTATTTGAAATAGATCCACCCATCCACCCATCCATCCCAGTGGCGCTACAGCCCTTGAAGGGCTCTGGCCTGCTTGCACGCATCCTTCCATTCAGATCTCTCCTGGGCCTTTCGTCTCCACGCCCTATTCCCAAGCTGTTGCAGATCTGCTTCCACGTCATCAATCTATCGCATGCATTCGGGGTCTGCCTTTGGGTCGCCTGCCTTTTGGTTTTTGTCGGTATACGATCTTCGCTCCTCTGTTATCTGTCATTCTTTCAAGGTGAATTGGAAATAGACAATTATAGTTTTAGATAACCAGGTGTTGGAAGAGAGATGAATCCATTGGAGATACAGAGGCATACCTCCAAATTAATTGAAATCTAATATATAAAGCAGAATGTAAGGTGTATATATGTAATTTTGTATGTATATAATTTTGTATGTATGTATGTATGTATGTTTGTTTGTATGTATGTAGGTATGTATGTATGTATGTATGTATGTGTGTGTGTTTGTGTATGTGTGTATGTCCCGCATAGAAATCCAAACCGTTTAACCAATCTTGATAAAACTTGACATAAATGTTCTTTAGAACATGGCGGAGACTGTAAGGTATGTTCAATGCTCCCTTGCCCGCTGAAAATAAAATAAAATATCTAAATTTATCTCTTTTAAAGACCGATACAAATCAGGTAAACCTTGCAGGCCACGGGTCATATTCGGCTAGTAAGCTTATAAAACAAGAAAAACATTTAAAAAAAAACACTTTTTTTAAAACAAAGCTTGTATTAAGTGTCAATTAGTTTAGATCAGGTATGTAGTAGATATTAATATCCCTTTACCCACCTATGGATATTGAGTTATGTCATTGTATTTCTAGGGATACGAAGAAATGATATTCCATTTCCAAGGGAGTTGGCTGAGTGGTTAGGCACTTGACTTACGAACCAAGAGGAAGAGACTGGGATTTTTAAACTAATGGATTTTTAGGACGCCCAAGAAGCCTACCCAACTCTAATAGGTTCAACGACTCAAAAGCAAGGATTTACTGCTGCAGGGGTTAACGACTGTATAGAAAATACAATAAACATGCATATATACAAATGAGATCGCCACTAACACTACCCCCTTTTCCCTGACCTCTCCGCCCCCCCCCCTTCCGATTTCCCGCGCTTTTACACCAGCTTAGCTCTTTTCTCTTCTGCCTCGATAGAGAACAACATCGGTCAGATAAGGTATTTTTGTGTTAATTGTTCTGTTGTTTTATTCTTCCTTTGTTTGAATTGCTCCGACAGGGTTACATCTATTGTTAGGTACTCAATTCATAATTATAGTTAGTTAGCGACGCACCATAGAAGACGCATAGTGAACGGGACTAGTGACGTTTGGGATATGTTGCGGTAGAGACTTAGAAAATCAGTTAGCGCTAGGATCTCGTAGGGTGTAGACATAGTTTATCATAGTAGTAATTCGTCGACATTTGACTGTGGCCTATTTCGATATTAAACATTGTATTCAATTGTTAACCAGCTTTACTCAAGTCTGTTCTGGTTTGAAAAATAGATGTGTTTACTTGTTTTCGTGTCAGTATTGGCTAGTTAACTGCATCGAAATACACCCGGACAATAACACGCAAACGCCTGCAGAGTAATGTACAGTTGACTCCAGTGCGGCCTGAAGACAAGCCAAACGATAACATCACAGTGGCGACCCCGCAACGAACCAGAACCCGAACCGAACCAGAAGCTGAACCAGGAGCCGAACGTCTACTCAAGTAAGGGTCGTGCACTCGATTAAGGAAGTTCATCGGAACATCATCGTCGCAGAGTGACTTTGTTCGTAAGTCTTTTTCGCAGTTCTACATAGTCGTCGTTTGAATCGTACGTGCAACGGTTCGTAGCCGTTAACTAAGGTCACCCTGAGACCTTCGTCGGGACAGTGATCATCGTAAAGTCTAGTCTAGTCAACGCAACGTTGGTACTATCAACATCTGATCTTCGTTTGCTGAATCGACCTAAAACCAGAGAAACCGTTCCATCATAACGGGTTACAGATTGTTGGTGAATCTACATTTTTTCTCGTCATCGTCGTTTGAGAAGACAGTCACAAGAGCCACATAGTCGTATCAAGTTGTACCTCATCGGTTATGAGAAGGACAGTTTGCCCGCTGTCGGATATATCAGCTAACTAGATCGTCATCGTCTACTCGTTTAGTCTCACCCTACAAGAGATTCGTCGTACCGGTTGCCACTAGAATAACGGTCGCTGCAGTTAACCTTGGGAAGGTTAGTGTTATATTTAAAGTAGTATAATAGTACCACTAATCGATAGTGGGTCGTTGATCATATCTGGATCATATCTAGATCTAAACTCTTGAGTACGAAGTTACTTCGTTGAAATCGTTAGTCGTCTAACGGAAAACCGTTGAAGGTGACCTTACTCTCACCTAGTCTTCAGTGGACAGTTTAGACAGTCTGGTCTAACAAAGGAACTTTGAGTAATCATTCGTCGTCAAGTACCAGAGAAGCAGCGGAACTTCAAGTGAACATTTGTCAGCAAAACTCAAGTCGTCGTTTTTATTCAGCCGTTATTCGTCAATCGCCCAGATCAAGACATCGTCGGAAGATTCGTTTTTCTTCATTCGCCAGTTCCAGTTGACGTCAAGAAACTGTTGAGTACCAGTAGTCGTCTACGTGGATCAACTCATCGCTAGGAGAACTGTTTATTCGTCAGCAACTACACAAGTCAAGTCATCGGAATTAATCGTCAAGCCATCGGAATTAATCGTCAAGTCATCGCAATTAATCGTCAAGTCAAGTCAACGGAAGTAATCGTCAACGGTCGTAGAAGAATCTGAAGTATTTTGCTGTGGCACATCAGCGTATCTGGGGCATTACGTGGGATACTCGACACAGAGTGTATCCAGTGGCAGTACCGAAGATAGAGTCAGAACTCGAGGAAAAACAGTTACAGTGGAATTTGCTGTCGATTTACTGAAACCTACAAAAAAGCTAAGTGTCCATTTTTTCTTATTAGTATATGTTTAGATTTCCCTTAGAAATAGATTCTGTCTAAATCTCGTACGTTAGCCTGAGTAAAATCAGGTGGTGGAGCCTTAAACAGTTGTGAAAAGACGTAATTTAGATAGAGAGCTATATTGAGTGTTTTAGGGTGTGTCGTTTGTTTTGTTGTGTAAACGTCATATCCGTTGTTGCCGAGTTACGTACCTCGTTATCAGTATATGTCAGATTTTTATTCCCTCCCATAGAAGGTAGTCTCATTTATTTATTTCATTTGTGTGTATTATATTATTTTATTTAATTATATTATTTAATTAGATCTGTTAATTTTGACTTAACTGAAGGTAGGAGTATTTCGTAAAGAATTTGAACTAAAATATAATTTTAGTTTGATCGGCTAAAATCAAAACTGATTTTGCCATGAAAATAGTGCCTAATCTGGCATAGTGAGTCAGTCGCCTGACGTGAAATTGCAAATTCTTTGAATATCTAGACTCTAATGTTAAGAAAGTGAAAAAAGGTAATAGTTTGCATTCTAGATCTATATCTTGGTAAAGATATATTTGATACATAGTATATATGGGCATATAACATATTCGTATGGTTGAATGAAATCATATAAGCATAAACTTGTGTAATAAGGCTAGATCTAATTCGGAATTCAGTCTTATCGAAAATTGGTCATACTGACTCACACTCGTGTTGGTCATAGTACTAGATCAGATCTAAATAGTAGTGACTCAATTACTCAATTCGTGGTAACTCTAGACCTTTATCATTTAACTAAATGATCTGGACTAGCATGTAGGATCGTTGTGATCTATTAATACAGAAATAAAAGTAAACATGTATATAAGTTTCGAGTGCAGTGCTAACACAGTAAGTGAGTAACAGTGAAAAAAACTTATATAAAACTGGGAAAAACTTAAATTTAAAAGAAGTTTAAAGTATAGCCATAGTCAAGATAGGCTAAGTAAATACATATTAAACCTAAGCTTAATTCGGGGAAAAATATAATACAATGGCTTCATCAACATATGTAGACCTTAAGGAGATTAAGGAAGCAGCCATGCAGGATGGAAAAGCAATGGAGTTAAAAGGAAAGGACTTAGCAGCATATGTACAAGCAGTGGTGAAGGAAGAAATGGAACGACAAGATAAACTAAGGAGGGAAAAAGAAGAAATAGAGAGACAGGAGAAAATTAGAAAGGAGGAACAAGAACGCCAAGATAGAATGAGAAAAGAGGACCAAGAAAGACAAGACAATGAGAGAGAAAAAGCCAGAGAGCATGAAGCTAAAATGGAGAAAATGAGATTAGATGCAGCTCAAGCACTAGCTACAACTCAAGCATCATCTCAAAATACACAGACAACTCAAGGAAACACAAATAACTCGAATAATACTACCACTCAAAGAGACAACCCTAATTCGCAAACATGGTTGAAGAGGAAAATACAGAGTTTTGATGAACAGAAAGATGATATTGGAGACTTCTTAAAAAGATATGAAGCAAAAATGTCAACATTTAATATGCCAGAAAAGGAATGGTCTGAAATACTGATAGATTTCGTCCATGGTCAAGCTCTAACAATATGTCAAAACCATGACCATCATATTGATGATAGCTACCAAGTCTTGAAAAGAGAGTTATTAAATGCATATGGTCATAATGCTACAACTTTTAGGAAAAAATATTTTGATAATGTACCATCATTAGATGTAGAACCTCAAACTACCATTAATATGGAGAAAGATTATTTCAATAAATGGGTAAAGTTAGAAAATGTAGTAAACTCATATGAGGGATTAAAAAACTTTATTCTGCTAGATAATTTTATTAACAAATGTGATTCCCAGCTTCAATCATTTATCAAAGAAAGAAAGCCTAAAACTATAGATGAAGTAACAGACATAATAAGAATCTATAAAAATGCACATCTAGATAAACCATTTTCTAATAGAGATAAAGACAAAAACAAAGTTGATTTGATAGGATACACCAGAGAAAATGCAGATAGAGGTAGAGATAGAAGCAGAAGTAGAGATAGATTTGAAAATAGAGATAGGAATGAAAGCTCAAAACCTAGAGATAATTACTATAAAGAAATAACTTGTTTCAATTGTAATAAGAAGGGTCATATAGCTTCCCATTGTAAAAAACCTATACAATATAGATCTGATGATAGGAACTCAGATAGGGATAGAAATCAAAACAGAAATAATAATAAACACAATGATAACCATAGAAACCAGATTCAAACAAGAAGAGTTTACTTTGCTAATGAAAAACATGATAGGGACTATAGTGATGAAGATAGTGAAGTAGAACAATTAAACTATTGCAATGTATTTGAAGACATTAACATGGTTGAGGAGAAGAAAAATAATTTTAAATTATTTAAAGGTCTAATAAATGGAAAACCTTTGAACTTTATAAGAGATACCGCTTGCTCTACAATTGCCATACATTCCAGATTTGTAGAACCACAATGTTACTTAGGATACATGAAAAAAGTTAGATTGTTTGATGGCAGTATAAAGGAATTTAAAGCATGCAGAATTTTTGTAAAAACACCATTTTTTACTGGGTACTGTAATGCTGTAGCAATACCTAGTCTAACACAAGATATGTTGTTAGGTAACATAAGAGGTATTAGGACATGTACTTTGAGAGACATTGATAGATGGCAAAATAAATATTCATATTTATTGAATAGAAACATGAACAGAAATAACATTAATCAGCACAGTAGACCAATGAGTTATGCACATACTAAAAGAAACATGACTTGCTTTAATTGTCATAAACTGGGACATTTTGCTAGAGAGTGTTGGCATAAAGTACATGATAATCAGAAGATTGTAAGTTCATATTATGATAGAAATGGTGAAAGTATGAATCAGAGTAGAAACAATTACAAGGAATATAAAGACAGAGATTACAGAATTTACAATAGACAAAATGACATGTCAAGAAATGGTATAAAGTTAAACTGAGAAGCAGTTTAGTGAATATGAAATATGAAACTATGGTTAGGTTCAGCTGATTTATGAAAAGTGTTATTATATATATGATTATTATTATATGATTTTCTATGAGGTGACATTCCATAGAATTAGAATGAGATATGATGTTTGAAAATTTTCAAGTCGTGAAAATTTTTTGTAAAAGTACCTATTGTACTATATAACCAGTAATATAATGTTTAAATTGACACTTATCTCTCAGAGATTCAGTATGTAAATATTATGTATATATTACTTTGATTGATTAATATATTGTTGATTAACATGACAATTTGAGTTAGTAAGAAAGGGAGATAATTAAATTATAAATAAGCATTATAAAGTAAGTATGTACTTGTTTTGTATGTGAATCATTTCATACCTCATTGAAAGAAGTTAAGTCTATGGAAAATGGTGAGTATAAAAGAAAAAATGGACAAAAGCTGATAAAAGGGTGGTAAGAAGAAAATAATTTTTTTTAAATATACAGGCAAGGTCTATAATTTTTTTTGAAATGTTCTATTTTTTATTAGATTACTGCCAGTGGAGAACATAAGACCTTGAGACCTACACTATGCCCTATGAACATTGTACTATGAACAGTGAGAAGTATGATCATGGAAAGGAATTATGAACATTGTGAATTGTGTACCTTGTGATGAAGAATGAACATTGAAATGAACATTGTGAACTTAAATCTATGATCACCTGTCAAGTCAAGATTTCAAGTTGTTGTTTTTTTTGTTTCCCCAATGAGATGCAAATGCCCTTGTAATAAGACTTGACAGTAGTGAAAAATATTGACATATTTTTTTTCTAGGGGGGGAGGAATCTGTTAGGTACTCAATTCATAATTATAGTTAGTTAGCGACGCACCATAGAAGACGCATAGTGAACGGGACTAGTGACGTTTGGGATATGTTGCGGTAGAGACTTAGAAAATCAGTTAGCGCTAGGATCTCGTAGGGTGTAGACATAGTTTATCATAGTAGTAATTCGTCGACATTTGACTGTGGCCTATTTCGATATTAAACATTGTATTCAATTGTTAACCAGCTTTACTCAAGTCTGTTCTGGTTTGAAAAATAGATGTGTTTACTTGTTTTCGTGTCAGTATTGGCTAGTTAACTGCATCGAAATACACCCGGACAATAACACGCAAACGCCTGCAGAGTAATGTACAGTTGACTCCAGTGCGGCCTGAAGACAAGCCAAACGATAACATCACACTATGCATGGTTATTGTAAACTCTAATAGGTACCTAACGTACAGTTGGACAACCTCGTTAACCGTCTGACATAGAAACATAATCTTTATCTCGTCTGCCCCTAAAGATCACAATGTCTGAAAGGAGTGAAGTAACTTGTCTTTCAATTTAACAAAGCTTATATCAGCTGTCTGTCTGTCTATCTGTCTGGTAAAAGTTAATACACCTTATTGCTTCAAAACTCCAATCTCGGGTCATTGTGAAATTTTGTACACTTATTTCTTGTACGGATATTAGGCGCGGTGGCTAAGCGGTAAAGCGCTTGGCTTCTGAACCTGGGGTCCCGGGTTCGAATCCAGGTGAAGACTGGGATTTTTATTTCGGGATTCTTGGGCGCCTCTGAGTCCACCCATCTTTAATGGGTACCTGACATAAGTTGGGTAAAAGTAAAGGCGGTTGGTCGTTGTGCTGGCCACATGACACCCTCGTTAACCGTAAGCCACAGAATCAGATGACCTTTACGTCATCTGCCTATAGACCACAAGGTCTGAAAGGGAAGGGAAAATTTTATTTCTTCTACCTGACAAAACAAGAAGAAAAAAATGAATTAGCTTATGGTAATTGATTGTTTTGCTTGGTATCGAACAAGGGAAAGAAATCGTACTCGATAGAGGTGGTGGTATAAGTTGAGGAGGCTTGAATCATGAGTTTTTTATGTATTAAAAGTGTTAACGGAAAAATTCACATAGAAACTCCCCCCCCCCTTTTTTTCCCCAGCTGTTCCCAACTGATCCAGAAAACTATTAGGATCATAGTGTATTGAGAAAACTCAAACCATGAAATTGCGGTAAAAATATTTCTAATCACACAGGCTAATTATTGTTGGTCTAGATCTATTACAAATTTAATGACATAACCGATCCAAACTAATTGATACACTTTATATAAGTTTTGTTTTTGTTTTGTTGTTTTTCTTTTTAAGTATTTGTTTTTAATTTGCTTGTTGATGTTAATCTTGCTGTTTAATCTGTTCAGGATAAATTTCACTTCTCTCATGTTGACTTGTAGGTCAGCGTAAATGTCAAAACAGTATAGTCTACATAATATAAATAATAAAATCGTCATTTTTATTATTATTATTAGTAATACTATTATTATTCATAATCGGTGGCGTAGCTAGGGTGGGTGGAGGAGGGGGAGATTTTGAAAATCCCCCCGGGCCTCCACTTGTAGGGAGTTTTCTACAATATTAAATATTACGTAAAATGCAGGGGCCCCCAAAGAGGTCAAGCCCACGGGGCCCCCAAACGCTGAAAAATTCTGAGCTACGCCGCTGTTCATAATAGCGCAGTTATAGGCCTATAGGAATAAACATTTTCAACTCAGACCTATAAATGAGCAATTTGTTTATTTTAAGTATACATTTATTGCCACGTTTAGTTTAAATTTTATTTCAATATACTAATCAATGGCATTGACATCAAATTGTGAATTGATTATTTATTCCAAGTTTAATAATACTCAGTCATCTCCGCGCGCGCGAAGCGTAGGCTATATTTAGAACTCTATTCTTAGTAACGTGCAGAGTCTCGGTTTGAGAGTATTAATAAGGGAGGTTACTGGAGGTGGCTTAGTGAGCAGATGACAAACTGAAACAGGAGGGCGGGAGAATAGTAACCCGAAGCAACAAGTTTAGGGCTCACATAATTCTGAGGATTTACCCGGATATTTAGATCTAGAAAAGGTATTCTGACTTATGTGTTTGGATAACTTTTTAATTTTTTTTTTAATGCATTCAATTTGTATTTTATTGTCATGTGTTTAGGTATGCGCTCTCAGCGGAAAAAAGAGGATGGAAGATATAAAATTAGACTCTATTATCTATTTTATATAATTGAACATCTTTTATATTCGGACTGAATCCTTAAGTACCGAAAGGAATCCTATTGAACGGATGAATTAGGCTAATCAGACCATCCGGTTATTAGGATCGTGTCCAAAAGTGGTCCTGTTAACCGTAAAACGTCCTTTCAATTAAAATAAGATAGTCACGTTGACACGAATCCATTTGTTAATCAAATTGTGCTTTATTAATTACAGACTTAAACTAGACCAAGTCATTGGTTGTCTTGACTGTTTCTTTGTGTGTACCTGAGTAATTTAGTCTTCTGTCCTGGAGTTTCTTATATATATATATGGCTTTAACCTTTTCACATCTGAAACAGCGCCAAGGACAAAACTATTTTAAAACAAATGTCGTCTGGACCAATTTTTAAAACATTATATATGGTCTTGTTATGAAATCATTGATCTTGGTCTAATAGATACAATAAATTGTAATGAAGCCGAGGTTTACTTGTGTTGAAAGTAAAAAGTGTCCAGATTTTTCCTCATGGATATTTTCGTTCTAAAATACAAGCCATTCGGCTGAGATTGGATATAGATCTTGACTCTACTAAGTGCATTCCATTGTTAGTCGCAGGGACAGGTATCAAGTGAAATGATGTTTTTTATCCTTTTTATAACTAATTTGTACTCATGAACGATGCTAGACTAAATAAGCCGCTGTCTGACAGATACATTAAAGACAATAAACTCGTCAGAGTTAATGTCAAGCATGAAATTTGTTTTTAAAAAGTTTCCTTCCTAATTGACGTTGATATATCAGAGAAAAGTGTTGTCGAAAACATGGTTCAAAACGTTAAAAAAAAATAATTTTAAGATTTCAGAGAATGAGAATATACTATTTGTAAATGGCTTTAACTTCTATTTATTTGTTTAATGTAAATCTAAAGATTTTGTAATTGTCTTCCTTTTATTGCTCAATGTGGAGAAATCCATGATGCTGGTAAAGAAGAAAAATACTCCACCAACCAATGTTTCAGAAATTAAATTACCTGACATTGTTTCGTCATCTAACTAGAGACTTTCTTATTTTATCGCAAGAGACAGTAACAACAAGATTCAAAAAGTTCTTTTGAAGAAAACATTTCAACGCGATTCTTAAATCTACTACCTTCTAAACTAATTTCTCCCGAGAAACGAAGCCTATCATTCGTTTGACTTTTATTTTGCGTGAACTAAACAGGCCCTCTAAAGGAGGTCTCGCTGAACAAGAGGATGAACTTACAGCGACTAATCCCATTGCAAGCTAACAAATGTATCTCACATCAGCATCTATCTATCCTACCTCTTCTCAATTAATTTTATTTGACGATAATTTTTTTACTACGATAAAATACTGCGTATAAAGAAATAAATAAAATTTTTAAAAGCTCAAAAAAAAAAAAGAACAATTGGAAAATGGAACTAAGCATCAGTCTTCCAAATAAAATATTTTATACATTGATATGTTTTCCTACCAGTCGCTGGGCCCCATTTTTTTTAATAAAGTGTAGTGAAAATGTAGATTTGATATTTGACATGCACTTTCTTTTTGTGTTACACGAATAGCGGCACATTGCGATGTATAGATATCAGAAAAAGCTGTTCTAAAGCTCAGAAATCTAGAAAAGGCGCTTGGAGTAGGGGGCCCTGTTATTTGCTGTTTCCCTCCCTTTCTTTCTTAAAATACAAGCTAGTATAAGTTTGAGAAACACTTGTATAATGTAAAACAGCTACCGTAAAGTCTAAACATATGGAAGGTTTAATTTTTTTACAAAAAGGATTTTCAGTCTTTTTCTAATTTTTATATTCTTACATTGTATTGTGGGTAATAACTAAAGATAAAATGACAAAAACAATTAATTTTTTATATAGAAAAGGCACTCATTTCACATTGTATAAACAAACAATGAAGTCATTTAGACCACTCTACTACGACTCTAGCAACAAGACAAATAACAATACCTTTAATCGGGGAATCGGGGTTGGGGTAGTAGATTGAGGATGGATGACACCTTGAGCTAACCGCATCGAGTGACACCAACCCTAGTGACGCCACAGCTCTATACCATCTTTCTAGTTAAGAGGTCAGGGGTAAGAACAAGTAGCACTTGATAAATAGAGCTCGTTTGAACTTTGAACCATCGACCTTGAAATACCTTATGTACTCGTCGGTGAAGAATACAGTTGTATACAAATGTTTCTGTTCTAGCTTTAATGGAGAGGAGCAGATAATTTCCTCCGTATTTTAACCGGCACCGTTGTCTTTTGGTTTTATATCTTTTGGAAAGGCTTCTTCGGTGAAATAGTTGTTCGAGGCAGTGGCCTAGCTGTGGGGGGGGGGGGGGGGGGATTTGAAAATTCCCCCGAGTCCCTAAAGGAGTGTTCGGATTTTTTTTTTTTATAAAATATTAATTATTTCGCAATAATCTCATGTCATGATGTAGAATCTTATCTTATCTTATACAATACAGACGTTACTTCAAAAAAAAAAAGATGATTACGTCCTACGCGTCATGTATTCAGTCATGCATATTAACCAATGACTTAAATTCTGCCAAGTCACTGGTTTTCCTGGCTAGCTCAGGCAATCCATTCCATGTTCTAATAGCACTAGGGTAGAAGGATCTTTTGTACAAATTTGTCCTAGCATATGGTACGAGGAATGTGCCTTTTTCTTTGTGTCTTTCTGAGTATTTTATTATGTTTTGTTTTTGAATTTGAAGATTATGGTTCAGTGTTTTATGTATAATTGCTACTTTACTCTTAAGTCTTCTATCCTGAAGGCTTTCTAAATTTAGTGATTTTACTAAAGATGTTACTCTAGTCAAATGTGAATATTCATTTGTTATGAATCTCACTGCTCTATTTGTGTCTGTTCTAGTTTCTTAATGTTTTCTTGAGTTGAGGGGTCCCAAACAGATGATGCATATTCTATTATAGGCCTAACAAAGGTGAAATAACATTTTAGTTTTATGTTCCTATTTGATTAATAAAAATTTCTTTTAATAAACCTTAATGCTTTGTTTATTTTTTGTATTGTTTCATCAATATGGGGATTCCATGTCCAACTGCACGGGCTCCTAGAGAAGCCCCCCCCCCCGAGCCCCAGATCCCTTGCTACTCCACTATGTTTGTGCATTTTATTGATTTAGCCTAAGATGTTTTTTAACTCATCTATTTAGTCGGTGAATTTGTGCCATTAATTTGAATTCTAAATGTGTTTTTAAGTTTTGCTATTTTCGTCTTGTATCACAACTCAGTCATTCTAGATCTACATTTGTAACCAATATCTCATTTAGCCTCTTGTAGATCTACATTTCTAACCAATATCTGTCT
>JADKLZ010021253.1:0-12716 GCA_021533235.1 Biomphalaria straminea | reverse complement strand
TCAAATAGGTTTGTACTGAGACATTTAGTCCAATATTTGACATCAATCAACAGCAAATATGTAAGTCAAATAGGTTTGTACTGAGACATTTAGTCCAATATTTGGACTATAGCGTATACGCGTATGATGCAGTGGGGTAGCTAGGACGGGTGTCCAAATTGGGGACACGTATGATGCAGTGGGGTAGCTAGGATGGGGGTCCAAATTGGGGACACGTATGATGCAGTGGGGTAGCTAGGACGGGTGTCCAAATTGGGGACACGTATGATGCAGTGGGGTAGCTAGGATGGGTGTCCAAATTGGAAAGTTCCCCCTGCCCTCTCTTGAGGGGGCCTCCCAAACGAATGTTCGAAATTTTTTTTATACATTACATACTACGTCACTGTGATGTAATTTTACTATTCTTGTTGTTATTTAAGTTAGTGACCCTGTTGGATTTATTCCACTCAGATTAACTCTTTCCGTGTGGGGTTACTCTCAGGTTAAAAACTGCAGCAGTAACACTTACTGAAGCAACAGTAAAATACTGCGGCAGCAGTGGTAAAATAGCTGAATTTATACAACACTATTAAAGTAAGATCGGCATCACTGACACTAGTCGTAGACTAAAGGGGCTCAACGTGGTTAACAAGCCGGTTATAACTGATCTGCGTTAACATCTCGGAGGGCCTGAAGTCACGCTCATTCCTCAACCCTAACCTGAGCTGTCTACATCACTAATATGTGCCTAACCCTAAACTACAATAGAATCAAACAAATTATTAAAGAAATGGATTACCCAACATCGTACATCAAATAAACGCAATAAAAAGAGAATCCTGCAAACAGTGGCGTAGCTAGAGTATATGATGCCTGGTGCGGTACCTCATCTTGGTGCCCCCCCCCAAAAAAAAAATTAACTAAATAATAACATTGCAAAACCTTACTTTTTTGTTCAAATAATGTGTATTTATTAATCAAATAACTGTGGGAGATGAGTGGGCTGAAAATATAGAGATGCATATCTTGGAGAGGAAGTGGAGATGGATTGGTCACTACCTTAGAAAAGATACCAGCAACAGAGCTAGGTAGGCCTTAGAGTGGAACAACCAGGGAACAAGACATAGAGGAAGACCAAAACGAACATGGTGACGCAGTATACTGGAGGAAGCCGAGAGGAACGGAAAGAGCTGGGAAGCCATAAAAAAACTTGCAAGAGACCGTGGAGAGTATTGTGTTTTTGTCAAGGCCCTATGTTCCATGAGGAACACAAAGGAACAATTGTGATGATGAATCAAATACTGTTAATTAAAAAAAAATCACTTTTACATAAACATACTAAAAATGAATTTTAGGCGCTATCTTGCAGGCAAAAGTATCAATAATTTTATCGAAATCATTTTTTTCAGCCAGCTCTTGTTCAATGGACAAAATGGCCAAATTAGTGAGTCGTAAATTTGTCATCGTTGATCGCAAATAATTCTTGATCAGTTTAAATTTTGAAAAAAAATGCACGTAGCGACGCTTACGGCAATAGTCAATAATATGCGAAACATTCTGGATTGATACATCTAGCTGATATTTGTTTTTTTTTCTAAAATTCAGGAGTTCACCGGGTCCTTGTTTCGGAAGTTCTGAGGCTTTTGATGAAACTGTGACAAACCGTTGAAACCTCTTTCGTTCCAGCAGAAATTCGATTTTTATCAATGTCGCTAGGAGTACTATCGCGATTGATTTCGACCTGAGGATTTAATAACTGGGAAGACGACAAAAATTCATTTCTATCTACAACATCACGAAGTTGCTCGAATCGGGTGATTATTTCTTGAACAATCCTGTCTAAGGTAGAATAAATTTCCCTTCGTAGCTCTTCTTTGTGTGTAAGTACAGAGTCGTCACTTTTCTCACCAGACATTTTTTTTCTTATGGCCAAAACGTTTTTGAGGTTCTGCACTGATTCTCAGATCTGAGCACACGCTTTCAGCAAAGGTACTGCTGGCTTCAGCGATGTCCTCTCGATTACTACTTAAAAATGTCTCTGTTTTTAGTTTGAGTGAGCAGTCTCGAATTGACAATCCTTGTGTTTTTTTTTAAGGTAGACTTGCACATCATTAATTTCAGTTAATTTTCAACGGGTCTCAAGTAAACGTTCAAGGCTAGTTCCAATTATTTTGATGAGGATATACCAGCGGTGTGTTGAAGTTAAGAAAAAGGCTTGTAAACTGTCCAGTGAACCAAAAAATGCTAACGAAATGACTTCAGCTTCAGCAGCTCGAATTCCTTCTAAATTAAGAGAATGGTTTGAGCAGGCAATAAATAATGCTTTGGGATTGACTTCTAGAATACTTTTTTGGACACCTTAGTTTTGACCTTTCATGACCGCAGCATTTTTTTTTATGTCTAAGCCATCCGAACGCAGTTTCTCTAGAATCATCTCAGCAATTCAACCAGCATGCTTGTCCTTTGTGTCGATGAAGTCAATAAAATACTCACGAACCTGCACCCCGTCATTATCCATGACAACGTACCTTAAAATTCGGGAAGTTTGATCCAGCTTTGAGATGTCATTTGTACCGTCAAAATAATAGAGAAATATTTGCTTTGAGAAAAAAAGAATGATGTCCAAGATTCTCTTCATGTAGTCTCTCCAAGTTTTCGTCTCTTGTATAATCAAATCTTGGGCCTTGTTGTCGATACTGTTCCCTACTCTCAGGCGAACTTAAGTTTCCTCAAAGCAAGCGATGACTGAATGTGAGCTCTGCTGGTCTAAAGTTTTTCTATTTTCGGAGATAACCTCCACCACTCATTGAATCCATCTTTTGATTTAAATGAAGTTTTGGTACTTGATCTTGTTGAGAAGAGTATGCAGGGGAAACAAAATAAGGATTCTTTTTCTAAGAACTTTCTCGCAAATTGGCATTTGCCGGAAAAAAAACAAGCCTTTGAAAGCTTTCTAGACTTTTCTTTTGCTGATTCTTGATGTCTATACACCTCTCTGAATTGACTGTCCATACGCTGAACTGTTTCAGATCCTTGAGTGACAAGGTGTATGCGAATAGTATCTGAGATGGCATCAGGCTGATCCCCAATGTCATTCAGTCTAGAGTTATTATCCTGCTTTCTGTATTTTTACACTGTCTGATGGTTCAGCTTCTTCAGTATGAAATTTGAGGAGTGTACTAAAGACATGCTTGTGTGCTGTCCTTTAGTCTCTAAAACCTGCGGTATTGAAGTCTTTTCTTCTTTTTCATCATTCAGGATTTCGGCCTCATCATTTTTTCTGGATTCAATGATAACCGTCAAGGAGATGAAACAAAATAGCGACATGACTAGTTTATAAATCGTTAGCTCATGTTTAAAATACAGTAGTTTATGTTTGTTCGTGTCCATAAACTTAGTCGTTTTTACTGAAAAGCTCAGGGTAATAGGAAATTAATACACACTGGGGGGATTTTGGGGCCCCTCTCCACTTGGTGCCCTGTGCGGCCCGCATCTCCCGCACATTGGTAGCTACGCCACTGCCTGCAAACACATCTTTAACAAAAGACAAAAAAAGAAGATACAAGTTATTTACATTTAAAAAAAAAGGACAAACTATGGGTTATATACCTACAATAAAAACTGAAATTATTAAATAACTACTAATCGAACATTGGTACCAAAGACAAAAGTAGGCTAAACTAATCAAGAACAAAAAAAAAATGAGAAATGATATCTCACACTATAACATTAGTCAGCAATTTTAAAAATTACTTTTCATTTCTGGGTAAAAAAAAAACATGAACATGAGATGTAAAGTAGCCATATTTTGGTTCACGAACATGATAAACTTTTATAGAGTAGATAAGTAATGGGGCAGGATGTGACAAAATATGTAGGTCACACCTGCCATGTGAAATGCTGCATTATTCAATAATCTTCATACTCGAAGAAAAACCTTTTATAGTTAGATATCTATTAAGTAAAGGAAAATACGTTCGTATGGATTATACATTCAAATATATATGCTGCCAGGAACAACAATCCAATGCTACATTCTTGTTGCCCTTGTTGCCACAATGTTACTTAATCCTTTGAAGTTTGCTTTTTTAACGATGCTCCATTCAAAGCTTACAGTACATTTTGGTCTTGCTTTTGATTATGTGTTTGGTGATCTGAATTGCTCGTGTATCAAATATATCTTAAGAAAATAAATAGATCTCTATAGCTATTGGCGACATTTGTTATCATGTACGCACATATACACATCTGAGACCAAAAGTAAATCCGCTGCCGAGGACAGACGCAGACGGCGACAAGAAAATTTTAATCGACCAACGGCGGACAATGGTTTTGCTTGCATTAGTTATGTCAAAATATGTAGATCACAGCTGTCTGCTACCAGTGCCACCTCGGCTCAATTTTATTGGAGTCCAATTTTAATGGCGCGGTCCGTGACTAGCATATTGGAAAAATGCATGACACCCAAACAGACAAACGTTGTCAGTCCTTTGTTGTAAAAGACGCCTGGGCCACAGAAGATTCTTACAATGTCCCATCAAAACTTTCACAAAAGATTCTTACAATGTCCCATCAAAACTTTCGACTTGGTTGTTAACCAGTACGCTGCTGGAATGTGATACATACACATGTAATGTAAGACTACCAAGAAAAAGTGGTTATAAGAGTCTCATTTTTTTTTATTCATAAGATGTGCTTCGCCTACAAAGGGTCAGGGATGATTGAGTTGGTCAAAATACAGTATGGCTTCAATGATGTCAACTCTCAGGTCAAAACGATTTATGCAACTTTTCAAGTTTCAAATGACACACCTGATGAGTATGTATAGAGTATGTAGAGAGTATGTAGAGAGCCAATCAAGTCTCACTTTTTTATCAAACTTGTTTTTAACCAAAATACAAAATAATTTGCGACATGTTAAAGTATGATATTAAGAAATTCAACCAACATAGCTTTGTTATAATTACACATAGGTCTAAGCCTGCTTTATAATACATACACATTCTGTGATATGGGATTAAATTACTATGGCAACTTGATAAAGTCTTCTTATGTAAAAGTGTGGGTTTAATCTGCCCCTCCCCTCCAATGTCTAGTGAAACTATTTTGTTGTTGGCGAACTTCTACCCTAAGCTAAAACACTACCAATAAAGAAAACAATTTCTGAATCACCATAAAGCATATTTAATCAATTTGCGTTTTTTTTAAATAGATTATTATTTAATAACAAGAAAAATTCAAGGCAAGATATGAGTCTATAAATAACTTAGATCTCACTTCCTTTGTTCACTAATAGGTCTTGAATGTTATGTAAACAGCTTCGTTCTAAATATGAATGTCTCTTCTGTCATGTTTAGATGGAGCTATTGGTGTGAGGATGTCGTTGGTTTGTTTAAATCAGTTGTGGCTAAAGGATTTGCTCCTAAGATATTAAATGTCTGGATATCCCCAAAGACTACTGCAGATCTGTACGTTGATGAGATATTGTTTACCAGGTACTCGGTGCTGGAAACAATTTCTGGTCAGTGACACCTTTACTATAGATCATTGATTAAGTGTCGCAATTTTTTAAAAAGGCATAATTGATAAACACAGTAAAAATGTCTGAACAAAACATATATAAAGTACACATTTAATATAATACTTGAACTTCTTCCTTTACAGTAATTTTATTTGTATTTATTAACGCTTAAGACACCCATTGTCACTTTTAAGTTCTGAACCTCTTCTTTAATTGTAATTGACGTCACACTATCGTACTTTTCATTACACGGTATTATTTTCCACTACTCTTTTTTGTTATATTATCTATATATATAATCCTCAAAGTAAAAGGTCAAACGAGCAACAAGTAAATGGGAAGATCCCATGGCGTGAATGGAAAATGGTGCATCCCAATCCGTACTATTTTCATTCACAAAATAGCATAGACATAAATAAATATATACTGGAAAAAGGAAGTAACTTCATGTAACTTGAAAACATGTATATATATCTACTATTGAATTCGGATTTCCAAATTATGAAAAATTTAAAAATTGCATGATCTTCAGTCTTAGAGATTAAACACAATTTATAGACATAAAATAAAGTACACACAATTGCAATGCACAAATTTTTGTTTCATAAAACTCTCTTATGAATTTGTGTAGTGAATGGAAGGGAGGTTAAAAAAGTGGAAGCCAGAAGAGATTATATTGTGTCGTAAGACTCTTGAAACTAGAACGACAATACACAGATAGATATTACTCTCAGGTTTGACTTAACAAGTACTTTAATTAATATCACAAATTACTTTACTTTTACTTTACAAAAGATTCCAATAATTTCCGGAGATTTCTAGGACTTTTTCGTAGGCCTATATTTAATAACATATCAGGAGATATCCAGGGGCTCCTGGTAAATCAAGAGGCCGTGGGAAATCTGTTATATCATGTTATAAAATGGTTCAATTTAATAATTTATACACCTAAAAATTAGCACGGGTCCAAAGAAAATGCGGGACCCACTGCGGTCGCATATGTTGCAGTGTCTAAGGCCTGCCTTGCAAAATAGCGGCGTATGCTATGCCGCCGGTCGACTAGTTATATGATATTTGATATTATGATTGTATCCGACTGTAAAAAAAAAAGGCAACAATATTAACAATAAAACGAACAAACCAAAAGAAAAAAAAAAGAAGAAAAACTTAATAACAAAAATTAATTACATATGTGTATACTGCTGATTTCATAATTGTATACAAACTATATTTCTACACAAATAATATATTAGTTGGGTTTCAAGGAATACTTTCTCTCAGTCCTATAAAGCAGATTGGGGATATCTCAGGTACTGCCACTTCATTACAGGCTTTCTTCAAAACTCCTTCAAAGGACTCTTTGCCGGTCATGGCAACATATGCTACTTGAGAGCGTTTGTCCAAAAGCGTGCGCTTTTCATATGACTCTCAATGAAAGCCTGGTCAAGACGCTATACAGTATTATAAAATATTTTCTGCACTTAGTTCAGACGTTTAGAGAATAGGCGTATGGCTTGCATGCCCGTCATCCAAGAGAATAATAGGTTTTGGGATAAGGATGGTAGCAGGAATAAAGCTGTCGTTAAGCCAGGTATTTAGAATATGGAAGTTGTTATTCAATTTAAACGTTTCCTGAAATAAGGCAACAGGGAAGTAGATTTTTACAGGCATTACTTTTGTAGAGATAAATTGTAGAGATAAATTATAAAGAATGGGTATACTGTTGCTGCACTTATATCACCGACACCTGTTTTACAGCCTGAGGTAACCGTGTATAGGCCTAATGTTTAAATTAGTGCTTTTACACGCAATAACCTTCCGTCTTTTCGGGTCAAATATAAATCCGCTTTGTGAAAACACAAGAAATGGAGAAACCGGAAGCCTTAAAGGATGGAATATATCATAAGTCCTCCTTCCTCTTTATAGACTTAGAATCTGAACGACACTATTAGAGACCTGCAGGGAAAATAGAGAAATTCTTGCAAACCTACATTGACTCTACCAAAAGTTTTTGCTATCTTGACTTTTCATACATCTTAGGGGAAGTAAGCTAACAATTGGCAATGTGGTATTTCTAAGCAAAGGCAAAAGAAGAAATTTATTGAAAACCAAATATTGTTTTATTTACCTATCAGTATTGTTAATACCGATTTGTCTGTTAATGAATCTGTAAGATTATCATGCAAAAAAAAAAGTTATATTATCTAATGCCATTACATTTTCTGCTTCTATTGATTAATGTATATCAACAGTTAGTGTTGTGTGTTTAATAATATTAAATGTGGAATGTGAAAAAGGTTATATTACCTGGAAGTAGTATTTAAAGTAGGAACACAGTTTCTTTTGTTTCTATTAATTAATGTGCAGCACCAGTTACTTTCATTAGTTCCAAAATGTCAAGTTACATCTACCATTTACGTAGATTTACTATTTTATTTACCATTTAAGTATAAGTTGATCATGATTAATACTAGGCCTACTTTTGTTTAATTCATTACAATTTAATGTTTGTAAAATGTGGACATTTTTGTAATTCAAAAAAAAAGAAGAAAAAAAGCCCATGAAAGAGGCAGAAAGGCCCAAAAAGAGGAGAGGAAAGAAAGCCCACAAAAGAGGCTAAGGAAGCCCTGATCTCAATGATCCCATGATGAAAATCATAAATACTGAGGTTTCTTTACAAAATATTTTCTTTAATCAGCTTTGAAGAATACGGGTTGGATCATATAATAGAACAAGGTCAATGCTTGACCTTGAAGCGACCGAGTGTCGGCCGAGAAGGGGGGGGGGGCGATACGCCAGTGCTGTGAGGTCTACTCTAGACATAGTATCATTTAATTAACGCATGCCTCTATCGGGCACAAAGCCGAGGTAAGGCACCCATACTCTTGAACCCTACCCTCCTTAAACGCTAGCTTTATTTTGATGATTATTTTTTTTTTACATGTTATTGTCTGGTTTTATTTTCCGTTATTCTATAGGGTAAATATTATATCCGAAAATCCTTATTGTCGGAAAAGAAATTACAGGCGGGAATTAAAGTAATATCAACTTCCAGACGATCAAGTTGATTAATTGGCTAGTTGTTCTCTAGCCTATAGGCTATATGGAGGCCAATAGTAACTATTAAAACATTAATTGACAGGTAACTTCCAACTGTTGCGAATGTCTCAGGCCCGGCTTAATGGAACCTTCATTGATGCCGTCAGTGTTCAAGGGAACTTCCCGTCATTTAACATTATATTAAAACCTCATCACTGTGGCCAAAACATTCCTCTCTTGGAGGTCGCTTATGCCTATGTAAGTACATATGACATACATTGAATATAATTTAGTCCGTCTTCGTGTCCATATGTCGGGTATTTATTTGAGACATAGACTAGACATTAAATACATTTCTCTCTTTTTTTTTTCTTCTCATTTTTTAAAACATTTCTCACTCTTAATACTTCGCATTCAAAGCTTTAATTAGTCTATCCTCCGGGTGACAATTATTCTTGATCGTAGGCCTATTATTTAGTGTGCGCCTTTTATATATAATGGGTAACTGATATTTGTAGATTAGTTGAAAGAAAATGTTGAATTTTTGTTGAGATGGTCTCTTCGTTTTCTTGATACATTTTGTGTGTGTATCCTTCAATATATAGGCTAAGCATTGTCTTAGGCTTTAAGTCCGAAGAATAAGGATGAATAAGTACAGCAAACATGGTTTATTGTAAGCCAACGTATGAAGTGCAGGCATTCGATTGTAAGCATTCGAAAAGCTTTAGAATTACAGGCTTCCTATAAAGTATCTAGATATATACGTCCTAAAGCCATTGAGAGCCACTTATTTTACTTAGGTCCTCCCGCGCCATTCGGAGCATTGGGCGGCAAGCTGACTCCACACATCTTTGTAACTGGCAATGTCTGAAGCCTCCTCTCACCTGGTGACCACTGTTCTGGGATCCTCCATGAAGGTGTGGCGCTAAGCTATACGAGGACGTCCCTGTTAGCGCTTTCCTCGTATTGGCCTCCATGTCATCGCAACTCTTGGTATGCGTAATTAGTTCATTTGGTCGGAGAACATGCTCCGCAAATCTCATGCGACGCTCTGTCACAACTTCATTAAGTGTTCGACTCCCAGTTCGGCCACTGGCTATGAGATATTACTTTTTGTTGATAGACGGAGAAACAATGACGTATCAAGATACTTGTGGTCCGAGTTAAAGAATATCTTGATACCCCTCTTCCCTCAAGAAACTAAGTGTCAAAAAAAATCTTGTAATGTTCCTTGGGGGCCCCTACTAGACTCATTAAACAAGGTAGACTAGATACACTACTTTGGAAATGTTTAATTCATTTATATTGATTTATTAAATTTTTGTTTAGATTAGATCAATGTATGCGTGGCAAAAAAACTTTTTTTTTCATACTTCAGTTCCGAGATGATGCGTATGTTATCACAAATGAAGGCTCACTTACAATCAAAATTACGAGCTCAGTTAAAGCCTCTCCACCTATTGAAGGAACGTTTAGTATTCATTTCAAGGGAGAGGATTCAGGTAAAACTAGATCAATCCTTTGTTGTAAGATGGTACTAGATCTACTACGGGTGAGCCAGCAGCTGTTAGGCCAAACCCTATTAAAACATACATTTGTAGGCCTACATTATTTATACATATTATTATATATCTAGGTCTATATCATAGTATAGCTTTTGCCAAATAGATCTACCTGTCGATATTATAGAAATGATATTTTAGATAATTGAAAAAGGTTAGTTCTAAACAGGGCAAAAAGGATGGATCATAATTCATAATATCATATGATTCATTGATTGATAATGATAATCATTAAAATCACAATAACTTTTGAACCAATAATGCTAGCATCATAAATTTGGTCTTGTTGGAAAGCATTTTTTTATCCTCTTTCATTCTATTACACATTTGTTAGCATAGGATCAATTTAAATTTTTTGGTGCAACTACCTAGTCTAAGAGTTAGAGAGGAATGGAAAAGTCTTGCTTGGTGCCCCAACGGTCTACAGACTAAGGGGTAGGTAACAGGTAGTCTAGATCCAGATCTTTTAAAGATAGTGTATCAGTAACTAAAAAGATTGAAATAGCAAATAAAGGTTAATATTAACCTTTATAAACTTTATAGCTTTATACTTATTATAGTCATTTAAGAATTAAGTCATATCAATACTTATAATATCATAATATATACTTATATACTTATTATAGTCATTTAAGAATTAAGTCATATCAATACTTATAATATCATAATATATTATAATCATAATGACAGACAGACTCAGATATAGATATCTCCAGATCTAGTTGCCTGAGTCAGCCAGGAAAACCAATGACATGGCAGAATTAAAGGAATTGATTAACTGATTTCCATGCATGATTAGATTGACTTAGGCTTAGGTTCACGCAAAGGATATAATGGATTATAATCATTTTATATTTTTAAGTAACATCTAGATATATATTTCATAAGATAAGAAGATAAAAAAGATACTTAGATGGATGCTTAGGCTTCAGGGGTCACATCTAAGGGAACAATAAGAATTAGAATTCATTAGGCATTGGTTCTTAAGATGAAATACTAGTGCTGCTGTAGAGTTTGGTTGGATCTCTTAAGGCAGATGGAGTCATGTAGTTTCAAGTGTAAATTTCAACTCAAAAAAACTTGTTCTACTTTATGCATACACAATTTGTATTTCTCACAGGCCCTATTGCAATTGACTCTAGTGTACGACCTGACAATCTATACAATGCACTTAGCTCTATGTCTATTGGTGTTAGCAAAGTTGAAGCATTAGGTATTTGTTCCTACAGAAAGTTTGTAGTGACTATGATATCTTTACTTGGTGACCAACCAGTCATGGAGGTATGTTGTTATCTAAAGTATGCTATCTAATTCTATTTTATATGAAAAACAAAACCCCTGAATTATGATTAAAATGGGATTTCTACTTCACTATGGTTCTACACCTGTAAGAATATCAAAGCCTTTACAAAATACATTTTGAGATAATTTTAAGTTTGTATCAATTAGAAAAAAAAATTAGTATACAATTACTGATATATCATTTAGCTGTTCAATGAATTTGATTGAATCAACAGATTAGTTAACTAATAGTTTGGGGATGACAAGCTGAGCCATTTCTCTAGTCAGTGGTTTAAAATGTGTATGTTGCAGTGATTATAAACCTTTTATTTCTCAGAGGCTAGGTCTTTTTTTTTTAATTAAGAGATGAGTTAGTTCAGTCAATCACCTAAATGTCTGCTATTCCATTTAAAAAGTCATGTGTCTTTTCTAGGACTCACACTAAGGTATTTGGATTGGATCAATGCTCCCACAAGATTTTCAGTGTGTGTGATTTAAAACTGGTTTCTTATTGAAAGGGTATCTCAGCTTTTATATTTCTGCGGTAAAAATGGGCCATGGAATGGAACAAGGAAATCCTAACAGGAAAAGACCAACTGGCTTATGACTTTGGGAGATGTAACATTACTTTCTAATCTCTAACTCTTTGGTTCATTTAGCCTAGAGAAAAAATCCACCTTGCTCATCCACATGAGAGGCTGTCCAAAGAATAGTATCCTAAAATGGAATATGCTACTTATTTATATATAATACAAAGGTATTTCCCAAGTTATTTGACCTTTGAACTTCATGCCTTATGAAAGGTTAGCAGAAGAGTGCATAGCTGAGAGGCAGTACCTTGATAAAATGATGTGATCCAATCCAGAATGATCCCAATCATAGAGTTTAAGTTATTAGTTTGCTATGTAGATGCTCGTTTTTTTAGGTTTAGCATTTGTTGCTTTATTTTTTTCTTTTTCTTTGTTTTCTAGATAGATAGTAGTCACCTGACAGGTCTAAATGTGTTAAGTAATGTAAAAACAATCAAAGATGGAGGTCTCAGGTTTGAACCCATCACAGGAGATTTTTTGCGTTCATATCACACCATGCCCCAAGTCGTTGCATTGATCAATAATGTTCCTACAAAATGTGCAGCCACAAATTCATGCACATTTGAATGGGAGCCTGCAAGCACACCAAGCATTACAGAAATACAACCAACTTCAGGTTGAACCTTAATAAACTTTAATTTTTAATTTTTTTTTTACAAATTTTACTTTTTAATTACAAAAATAAAACAAAAATGAATTAAATGATCAGGTGTTTGGTATGTATAATTTTAGATCTCTCATTTA
>JADKLZ010021242.1:0-19979 GCA_021533235.1 Biomphalaria straminea | reverse complement strand
CTTGGTCTGACCCTTCAATTCCAAGAACCAGCGCAAAACACGCGCCTACGTAAATGGACGTCACGTGAGCCGGGTATCGTTCAGACTTCAGGGGCCCATAGATCAGCCTGAATATGAAAAGGGATCTTCACAGTGTGAGTAGATCTAAAAACATGGACCGGCGCCCCCCCCCCTTTTTTTTTTCATCCGCACTATTTTTTTCTTTCCTAGCCAAGGACGTGAGCCGGTTCGGGGGGTACTACAAATGACACTGTTCCTCCGCGAAATCAATTCAGATATGGCTTTAGTCCGTGACAAGAGCCAATCCATCACGTCCATTTAGCTGCTGTCCACCAGGATTGGCCGGAGTGTCCGCGGCTACATTTGTTACCATTTATGACCGTAAATCTGGACAGAGATTACATTATATTTTGTTGACATTTTGCATTTGTCCATCAAATGTCTTTTGAAATGTCCACTAAACGTGTGAACTTGTTTGCCACGCCTTCATTGGGGGTCACGTGAATGAGTGTATTTTTAGATTTGTCTTTGACATAGTCACGTGAATGAGTGTATTTTAGATCTGTCTTTGCCATAGTTTCTTGAACAGCTGGTCGTAAATAGAGAGAAAAGTACAGAAATGGAAGCATATTTTAAACTGTTCTCCCCCCCGCCACCCCACCCCCACCCCCCGTTCAGGGAACGCAATGTGCCCTGAAGTGACGTAATCTTAGATCGAGTTGCATCAGTTTTCTTTATTTACAAAAAAAATGGTCTAATTTAACTATAGTTATCTGTTTCACACCTTGCTGTTGATAGAGGCAGATGATGCCAAGCTCATTTATTCCTATAGCCGACGATTCACGAGTTTTTTATGTGGTCAACACAACGACCAACCGCCTTAACCTTCATAAGCGAAAGTACCAAAGTTTACAACCCCAGCCTACATCGTTATTCGATCTTGAGACTCTTTGGTTTCAAAGTCAAGTGCCTAATCACTCGACCACTACTCCTCTACTATAACTATACACATTATATAACATAGAGTTCAGTTCATATGTTTTTTTGCTTAACAGCAAATGTGCGTGTTATGAGGCCAACATAAGGACCTGTTAGTTCAGTCTGGTACTCATTAGAACTTACAAAGTATGTTTTAGATCTAAAAAAAAAAATTACAAAACAAGATTTAGCCGTAACCAAGACTTGAACCCTAACCCTAAGAATTTAAAAACAAAATGTATTCACTGCTGTAATTGAACTTTGCTCTATGACTTATTTTTTAAGTATCCCCCACACACACACACACATCTCCAGTCTAGACACAGTGAATAGATTGAGGACATTTTTTTCTTCTTTTAAACATTTCATTTCCTACGTGGAAGTATTAAATTTCCTCTAAAGCTTGTGAAATTTCCCAGTTTAAAAAAAAATGGCACAAATTTAATCCTTCCATCAAGGGCTTATGATGCCCAGTTAGTTTGGATTAAGTTGTGGCCCATCTATTTAACGGTTAGGTTTTTAAACTTAGCAAAGTATTTTTTTTTACTTATACAAAATACATAGACTAAGTGTAGGACAAACAAGTAAATCTAGGAATTACACAAAGAAAACAAGCAGAAATGTAAGCCACAAGGTGAGAGCTATGTGCTCTTATTTGTTACTTCTGGGACTGACATGTCAATACAGCGAGCTAATTATAGCTACCTCATGTGATTGGTTGTTTTATTTTTGTAACCCAATTATCTATGAGACTTAATTACTTTCTTCACCTTTGATGAACCAACTAGCGACTCCTGGCCCGAAGCATTATTTTTGTTTTAGCTGAAACACGATGGGACAACTTCATATTTATAGGTAATTAACGTCAAAGTAATTTAGCATGTCTCAAAAATGAAGGAAGCTCAGCTTGTCTAAAAATATTGAAAAGATGACAGATGGGAATAAATAGGTGACGTTTTTTTTTAAAGACTTCCATATCCATGAGGCAAATTATATTCAGTTCTACTGTATTAGGGGCCAGTAAATCGATCATATTTATTTTAAAAAAAACAACTTTACCCTACGATATCAAACATTGATAAAAGATAAGATAAGATGGTAGAACATTTTTTTTTCTCTTAGAATGTATTTGGAAACACATTTTCTTTTTTACACACAGAAAGTTGACTGGTGTCTCTAAATCTACTAGTACTGTCAACTTCCATTTCCAGGTCGTAGAGTTGATTTACAGTTGAACTGAAAACATGTTTATACATCGCTAAAAAAATATAGATCTAAGAAGTTGGAGGAAGAAAACGAAATAATTAAACTCATGAAAGCGAGAGACGGGAGCTCCTAGTGATTCATGACGGGTCAATGTGAAAATGATGGAAACTCAGGGGTGTCAACATGGTCACCTATTGATCGGGAGATTTGGAGCGCGGGGTACTCATTTGTACCATAACCCAGCATCGCTTAACGCTACGAAATGTCCCCTCTTCTTCCTCCTTCTTAGTGGGATTACATTCCTTTTCTCGCAGGGGAGGCAATACACCTCCCCCTTACAAACATCCACACATCAATGCCCCAACACACACACACACTAAGTCAGCCGCCCCCACAGCCCTATTTGTAAGCCTACCAAATGACGGCTCGGGGCTTAGACTCTAAAGATTATGTTCTTTTTTTATAGATTCATTTCTTGGACAAACTTTTAAGACCTCGTGATAAACATTGCCTTGTACTTGATGACTAAATAGAACACTGCGAACGTGTTAGTCAGACATATACATAGGCAACAGTGGCGTAGCTAAGGTGTGGGAATAAGGGGGGATGATTTGAAAATTCATCCGGGATCACACTTGAGAGGGTCTCCATGTTTTTTACATTAAAAATTAAATATTACACAAAATGCAGGGGCCCCCAAAGAAGTCAAGCCGCCATGCCCCCAAACGTTGGAAATTCCAAGCTACGCCCCTGATAGGCACATATTAGGCACATATTAGACAGTAGACTTTAGTAAACTACTAAGCTGGGTTGCAGAGTGCTAGTTATTCTCATTGAATGTCTGCAATAGTCACAGTGACATAATGATCCATCTAAAAAGCTGAGCTCGCACATTGAAACTGTCTTCTTAGAGAATTACACAAAGACACACATACTTATTTATCATACGCACACTCAATGATCAACTCACACACACAGACACATTGAGCCGATAAAACAAAAGTATTTATGAACGTTCTAAAAATAAATTACCTTGACCTAATTATTGCTAAGCCCATTCTGGAAATTCCAGTACCTATTTATTAAAACAATTTATGCAGCATTTCCAAATGCAAACCAAATGTATCACTTGGGGACATTATCAGATTATTCTGACCAAAAATATATATACAGCTATCATTACATTTTTAATACATTGGCCAGGGAAAATGTATCTTTTCTAAGATAAAGTAGGAAGAGATACAAATAAAATTTATGTCATTACTGGCTTAATAAATATGGCGTGCTGTTTAAAACGGGAAACATTAAAACATAAATTTTAGAAAGCGAGCCTCCATTATATTTCAACAATAGCGCTATTCTCGTTGTGTTCAACTAACATAGGATGGCTGCCTGGTCGAGTGATTTGGACGCTGGACTGTCGTTTCGATTTATCGATGGTCTAGGGTTCAAACCCTGCCCGCTCCCATCCCCCGTCGTCCTGCGGGAGGTTTGGACTAGGAAGTAACTATCTTCAACTCTGAAGGAACATCCGAAACATGTAAAACATTTTACAAACATTTTAACATCGCAGTTATCTTCCTTTACACATTCCTCCAGATATCAGAAATCTCGATTTAGATTCATATAAGAAACTGGCGGCCTCGAATAATGATTTTGAGGAAGGCTCTACACCTTTTCAAAAGCTGTAATAAAACATGTATTAGTAATAATATGTATAGTTACTAGTAGTCATAGAAATGCAATTAGAACAAGTTTCATAATTTCTTTCTTTAAAAAAATTGTTTTAGAAATGTGCAAGGCCCCTACCAACCCGGGGATTAGGCGGCTACCTTGCTTGCCTATGTCTAAGTCCGGCCCTGATTTATATATATCCTTGTTTCTTGTATAGTCCTATTATTTTAAATACGATCGTTCCCTTAACATATATATAGACTTGAAATCTGTTAGCAGACATGGGGAGAGTTAGTGCCCCTTAGGCGGGAAGATGGGCTTAAATAAATTTGGAGTGGGGGATTGTGTTAAAAGAGATACTTCTGCCATACTGCCTCCATCTTGATTCACGCCCACTCACCCCCCCTCCCAAGCCTCCTTTCTGAATAATTAATTGGCTCTACACATCCGGTTTAGCTAATTGACTTATGAGAAATGGAGAAAAAAACCAAGAAGGGCGGAGAAGAAAAAAAAACATAACCATGTTCAGCTTAATCATGGCCTTAGGGTGCCAAAGCTTTGTGCGAAAGGGGAGTATGAGGGGGGAGGGTGTTGACCTTGGCCTTCATTAAGCCAAATCATCCTGCGAATGTTTATGCGCTGATGAAAACAAATATTTGCACTTACATAGATGTAAGTGGGAAAGATTGCTGGGCGCCGAACGAAAAAAACAAAAATGACTTCGGCTAGCGAGCCATCGGGTGCGCTATGTCAAAGATTTTAATTGTATGTACTTCATTACTATCAGGAGTTTTTTGTGAGTGTGTGTGTGTGTGCCAAGGGAGACAAGACAGGTCTACCTTGTGGTCCATCATATCGGTAATCTCCCTTTCATTTCCTGATTATCTTGTCTTCCTTTCTCTTTCTTACCATACCCCCTTCCCTTTGTTTTTTTTTTTTCCTTTTTCTCATTTTGACGGAAATATTGTAACAAACTATGTGTGATGGCGTCATCAAGTTACAAGGCAACCGAGTGAAATACTCTCGAAAACTAAAAGAATCCAAGGGCTTATGACATTTTTGTTAAATTGTTTTGAGATTAGTTTCGCTTAACCGTGCCCGCCTCACCCCCTGCCACTTTACATTCTTAACCAGCGCGAGTGAACGCGCGTCTGTGAGTAAAAATAGTGAAGAAAAAGTGCAGTAAATTAATTGTCTTGAAGACTTATGTTGAAATCCTTCATACAATTTCCCAGATTTAAACCGAGGTCTTTTTTTTTTCTGCATTTGTAAATTTATTAGAGTTTGATAATACAATATTTTAAATCTAGAGAGAGACAGAGATAAATGGGGAGAGAGAGACAGAGATAGAGAGACAGAGATAAATGGGGAGAGACAGTAGGAGTGATCTAGAGAGAGACAGAGATAAATGGGGAGAGACAGTAAGAGTGCAAGGATGGAGAGAGAAAAAAATTGAAAAAGAGAGAGAGAGAGAAACAGAGAGATAGAAAGAGAGAGTGTGGTATAGAATGAGAAAGCAATAGAGATTGAAAGAGAATGGCGTGATATCTAAAGAGAGAGAGAGAATGAAATAGGCGGGGGGGGGAACAGTAATTGAGACGCGGGGGGGGGGCTATTTCTTTCCCATTTCTCTTATTTCACTTGTATTCTCCCCCCTCCCATGACGTGTTACAAGTTTTCGTGAAGGTAAAATTTCTATTGCTTATAAAATCCAGGTCGAAAACTGGTTCCTGTTTTAATTATATACATGTATGTTTAATCTTTGACCTGCCATTTTCAAAACTTAGGACTCACCCAATTCATTTCATTCTCGTCTGTTTTCATGTGCAAGTCACATGTACACAGAAACACGTGTTGGCGCCATTTTAGTTTGGATGTACGATAGCGCCATCTCGTGTTGCTAATGTTTTTGTTTTCGCATATCAGAAAACTTAACTCCTTCTGTCGTCTGCCTCTGGCAGAAAGAAACGGATTGCGCCATATCGCCACGTGTGATAATAAAATCAACAAGGACTGGCCAAGCACTGATGGAGCTTTGACATTGACCTTTCACCTCCACAGGGGCAAGGGATATGCGCTTGAAGAAATGTATTCATACTCGTGATTTCTCTAAAGAGAACTACTTTCTACAATGACCCAGTTTCTCGAGTCTATTATCCACTTACTCCACTGGGATAGATCTATATTTTTTTTTTTAAATAATGTTTTGTTTTGTATAATGCACAAATTGTAAGACAAATTTCCTTACGGACAATAAAGATTATTATTATTATTATTATTATTATTATTATTATTATATTATATAAACAGATTACTCATTCCCAACCTGCCACCGCAGCTGTGTATCAAGGATTGGCCTCTTTAGTCACACAAGAAGTCGCAAAGGGTGAACTTATTCCAAGGAAACATAAAATGACACAGATATAAACAGAATTTAAAGTATATTGCAATCTAGCACATCTACTTTTCTTAATTGACAAATGAGAAAAATCAGCAATTGACAATGTGGTACTTCTATTTTAGAGCGAATAAACACACAGACATATATATATACACACACAGCAACAAAGAGAACGATTTAAGTCCAAAGACTGAGATGCAACGCCTGGAGATAAAGCAACTATGGAGGCTCATTAAAACTGCAATATTCCCTATTATAATGTCATCCGAAGGGTGGTGACCAGTCCCACTGCTGGGGGCACAGACATCTATGAGACCTTGACCAGACTTAAGACATTTTTGTCTTCCTTTCAGTCTCAGAGGGTGGAACTGCTGCATGTTTAAATAACTTTAAAACAGGAGATATGAAGACAAAAAAAAGAGAGTACATTCCCTTGAATACTCAGTCTGACGCGTTCATGTTCATGACACTGTACAAATCTTCATTCTCAACAAACCGATAGCTTTTCTGAGTTTTATACATAGGACCAGATATGTACGTTCCAATATGGTTTGCATGGTGACGGTGTCTCAATTATGTAATTAATGAACACTAGTTCTGCTTTATAGCGGAAGTATATGTTTCACAATTAAATTATTTATACAATTAATAACTGCTAAAATTAATTACGATAAATGCAAATTAAAGGAATATAAAGTCAGACCTGACCTGACAGGAACGATCATAGCAATTAAATATTTAATACAAATTAGGTAATATAAAACGGCACGAGTTATTCCTCCTGAAACACAGTGTTTTGCGGTTACAAACTATTGACTGGGATGACACTGATCGTCGACCGGACTCTTAAAATGGATGGCCTCCCCTGATTTAGAATTGGGTTGGCATTTCATCTATAAGGAACTCATCAATTATTTACCAACACGGCAACTGAAACCCCCCCCCCCCCGCCCCATTTTTTTCTCACATCTTTTTTTTTTCTTGATTTAGTGCGAGACTTTTTCTTTCTTTTTTTCCACCCCCATGAAAGGAGACGCCCTCGTTTCTGTGTTGACCCACAGCCCCCCACCCCAACACACATTTTTTTTATCTCCTTCTCTCGTGTTTTGTTTAAATCTGATAGAATGTGGGCTTTCTCTTTGACTTCTCTTGTCGCCCTAACTACAGGTCGTCCATCGTGATTTTGTCGTCTGCTAGAAGGAGCGGCCACTCAATCCTATTAGGGAGGATGACCAGGGTACAGAAAGAAGGGAAGCGCTTCGGGAGGACATCTTCCCTCAAAACGGATTACCCTCCCAGCGAAATTTGTTCATTTCCTCGCCATTGTCCACACCTCATCGAAAACGAAAAAAAAAATCCTCATCTGACGAAACTGCTCATTGATGTCAAGAACAAACAAATGAAAAACATTGGGTGGAGGTTTGGTAGGGAGAATAGTGAAAAAAGTTCATTACAAAAGTATACAGACAGTGACAACGGAAATCCATTAATGATTGGATAAAGGAACTAGTCACTAACCAATCACCGTTACCGGAGAACTTAAAATCTTCAAAAATATTTTCGCGCTGTTAGTCTAGCGTCACTGGCCTATAGAAAATATTTTAGAGCTACACTTAAACATTTAAAAAAAAAGGGAGCAAACGTAAATATACTTGTACTTGCATTCAGTTTTCATTGTTGTCTCTCTTTGTTTTAAATTTTTTTTTGAGATAACATTTGTATGTACTAGCTACAGCAAGACGGCCAGAGATTATTTGGTTGACCTATTCTATAACGATGGCCATAATTATTTCAACATCTCTTTTAGCTAAGTATTCCAGGCCTTCTTGTTCTAGTTTCTCAATGAACATTATACCTAAGATAGTAGTTAAATCATTATGAAAAGAAACCACTTTTAAAACACAAATATTTTATTACAAAGAACCGAAAGTATGCATACATCCAAACCACCGGAATCACTGCTTTTTTCTCATGCGTATTATTATGTACTGGAATAAACAAAACAATGAATAATGGGGTGATAAAATGTGCACTCAGAGGTAAGGCCGTATTTCGACCACCCAACTAACATAAATTTATCAAGGAGAAAAAAAAAGTGATGCTTTGCGCATGCCTACGAAAGGGTTCATCAATTCCCCCACCCCCTTTTCCCCAGCAATTTGTCAAATCCGTTAAAGAAATGGCGTAAGTGACTAAGGGTAGATTACCTCCGTCGGCACCTTCAAGAGTTGTCCTTCTGGTTAGAGTTATAAACAGGGCTATATGGGTGCAGAGTGGTGGTGGTGGGAGCGGGAATAAACCAATATTTACCACATAATGTTCGCACTGGAAAAAATGTGCTCTAACAGCCGAAGACCCCACACATACATTCACAAATATATACACAAATACATTCATAAATACATACATAAAAGATACATACACAGCAACCTATCACTGACAGGAGTATAATATATAACATTTCTTTTGCGTTTTTTTTTTCAATGAAACATAAGAAAAAGAAAGTAAAGTTCCCCTTTCAGACCTTGTGCTCTATACTGGCATATGATGTCAAGGTCAGTTGCCTCTATGGCTCTGGTTAACGGTCAGTACAACGACCAACCGCCTTTCCCCAACTAGTTTTAGTACCCATTTAGAGTTTTGTGAAATCAGAAGAATACATAAAAATCCTAAAATTGAAAACATAGTCTTTACCGGGATTCAAACCCGAGACCACCAAGAGTCCAATTTTCTTGCAACTAAACACATAAACAGCCGTAAAAGGTTGGGGGGGGGAGTGAGGATTTCAGTCCTGGGTTTTAACTTCTTTATAAAATAAGGACTCTCTAAACCTAAAATGTTGATTGACCGTGGATTGTTCGTCCCGAAACACTGCTATTGTCACATTTATTTACCCTTTTTTTTTTGGCACACACACTAAATATGAAACGAAAACTTCGAGAAAGACTTATCTATTTACTTAGTAAGCCCCCTCATCCTCCCCCTACTCACGCACACGGGCGCACATCCCAAGGCTTGCACAAGTCATACGGGAAAACATTTTTGTTTATAAACTGCTGAGATATAATGGAGAAACTTTCGGCCTCTGCGTGAGATAATTGGTCAAAGAAAACTGCTCACTTGGGAGTCTAATCTTTACATCACAGCCTCTGTGAAGGCTCCGAGCAATAAAGGCTTACTGGGAAATTTTTAGTGAAAATGCACAATATAACAAAAATTTAACAAAAATATAACCAAAAAAAATATAACAAAAATAAAAATAATTTTGCGTTACTTTCTCTTGCTAAACACAGAGCACCCGAAAACAAACACGAACACACAGACGCAGACACTCACCCGCGCACGCATCAACACCACTGACCCAGATATAGAGACACCGAGATAGCCTGGCAAGCCTAGACAAATGACGTGCCTTTTTTAAAGCTTTATCTTGGAAGGGAGGCCACTGTTGATGTTGGTTGTGTGATATCAGCTGATGGGATGAAGCAGAAATGAGATATGGCGTCCACACCCCAGCATGCACCGCATACACTTTTTGATTTAACAGACGGAAACAAATGCTAGGAAAACACATACCCACTCACACCCAGACACACGAAAGGAGACCAGGCACATAACAAACTTACAAAGAGATTCTCACAATGAAAACCAAGAGACAGGCAGCAAGCAAATCAGTAGACCAATACTCTGCACAGTAAGAGATAGACTAAAATCAAAAAGGAACAAAGCAGACTATGTGACAGACACAAAACAAAGAGAAAGACTAACTATAATTTTTTTAATTAACAAAGACTTACAATCTAATGTTTGTACTTGTTTGACATGTTTCGGATGTTCCTTCAGAGTTGAAGATACTTAATATAATATTTTATTTATAGAGCGCTATTAACAAACAAAATGTGGGCTTAAGGCGTTGTGATAACATTAAAAACATAGACATGAGAGCTATACTGACAAAATAATCTAAACAAGTTTAAAACAAATTTAACAAGTCTACTTTCTAGTCCAAACTTCCCGCAGGACGACGGGGGATGGGAGCCGACAGGGTATGGACCCGGGACCATCGAGAGATCCGAACGATAGTCCAGCGCGCATATCGTATGACCAAGCAGCCAATGTAAGAGTACTTTAATTGGTGCGATGTTAGTGCATTGCTTTATCAGCGACAAGAATACTACCGATACACGTTTGTTGGTATATTTTGCTTTTCTTTGTTCCATTACAGCTAAAAAAATAATTATCAAACCTTTTTTTTTTTTATCTTTTTAGGATCTAATTTAAGTCAGCAACAAACTGTTGCTTATTGAAGTACCCCTGAACTTGTTTTTTTTTTCCTCCCATAATTAACTGTAGTTTCCAATTAAACACCCCACCATCGGCCTCCTTGTTTATATTATTACAGTATGCGAGCAAGGGAAGGGGGCAGCAGCCCATGTAAGGTCTGCTCGAGTGACTTCCCCTTGCTTGGCTAGCAACGCGCCATTCCGCGTCCCTGACTACACTAATAACTACCAGTACTCAGGGGGTGCTGCTGTTACACCGCGTAGTTTGTTTTGAATCGAATTCATCTTAAAAGAGTAATACAGACCAAAAAAAAAAGATTTAAAAAATGGTTTTGGTTGGGAAGGAAGAGAAAGTTGTTTTGTTTTGTTTTTTTTTTACCAAGAAGATCATTGCAGTCTCGGGCATAATGAGCTGTGGTCGACGAACATAAAGATGTCAACCAGTTCAAATCTAAGGTCCATCTCGTTACAGTCCTCTGACTTGAATGGAATGTTTTAAGGGGGGGGGGGGCGGAAAACGAGCAATGACCTCATCAACTTCTTCTCGGAGACAAACCGAATCTGTCCTGGAATTTTGTTTTTGTTTTTTTTTTTGTTTTTTTGTTTTTGTTCTGTAACTATCAAAACTCTCCACAATCCTTGCCTTCTTCTTACGTTAAGGCCGGCCTTAGGCAATAGGCAAACTAGGCAGCCACCTGGGTCTTCGATCTGTTAGGCTTGCAGAGGACGCCTAAATTCTGTTGTTGTTGTTTTTTTAAGTGCGCAATTTTAATCAATACTTTAACATAGGAGAGCTCTATGTCAACTAGTTTTACCGTGACGTAAGGTTTATACTCTTCTTAGTTAGTATAGTCTATACTTCATTTGGTGAAAATGTCTTAACTTTATTAGGAGTCTGGTTTGTTCAAGGTTTATAAAATCTGCATGAAATATGTCAAATCTCCTTGCTAGACTAAATAAGAAAAGTGAAAGAGGGGGGGGGATTTTGATATCGTCTATATTAGAATTGAGAGTGTATGACGTCATGAAGAAAGTGGTAGTGACCGTGCACTACAATGAGTAGGGGAGACTACAGAGTAGAAATTCAACGAAGGAACAACATGTTTGAATCTGTGTTGAATTAATTTAATGTTATTTTTGATGATAAATAATTTAAAAATTTTTATTTATGCATCGAGATCAGTTATTGGTGAATTCGTGTACGTTTCTCCATGGCCACTACCCAATATCAAGAATAAAGATATTGAATCTGTGTATTTATTATTTATACATTTATTTTGTACATAGAAGACTTAGGCCTACTATTAGAAATAGCGATAATATTTATATTTTAATTAATCTTCAAATTATATAAAAGCTGTAAATTTTGTATCTTGCAGGTAATTCAAGAGAACAACTTAAACCTTCCATCGTCCAATATGTCTGATGTAGATCTGTTACAGACATTTCACAACTCTAAGGTAGGTCTTACCATACCTAACACAAACATATTTACAGGAGTACACTAAAGACAGTTTTCCTCTGTTCTTGTTTCATCTTGACTTTAATGGAAGTTAGTGGGACTCTATAAAGTAACGTACCCCTTTTAGACATATGAAAGCCTTCTGTTTATATGGTAGATGGTAACGAAGGTGTTATGTGGTCAGTACAATGAACAACAGCCTTTACCTTCCCCAACTGATGTCTGGTATCCATTAGAGTTGTGTGGACTCAGTGTCGTTCTAAAAATCTTCTCTGATATTGGAGGTGTCTCAAAGAAAAAAACACCCTCCATTTAAAAATATATTAATCTGCCCTCTTAATACCTCATTTGTATTATTCAACTGACTAATACAACCACTCTGGTACATCGTTGAAACTATCCTCTACTTTCTGTTGACCTCGACGCACTGACAAAGTTATATATAGTTATATAACCCTGTCACGAATCCATGCTCCGTTCCTCAAGGGAGCGTTACATTAATGGCGTATCCTGCACGGCTAGGGTGGTATAATGAAGGAAAATGGCGGCGGCCCCCGGTATCACCTGGCTTTCGGCCATGATTTCTAGTCCATGCGTCCGGAGTGCCAGTGGTATTGGAAACAGCAAAGCCCTATAGGCATTGACTCGGGTCACTTCCAGACAGACCTGTGGTCAACCAGGTTTTGATATTTGTTCGTCCGGACGAATTCAGACAGGTTTTTTTTTCAAACTTAGAGCTCGAAGAGCTTTCGGCTCAGCTCTTCGACTATCCAGCGGTTGCATTGTTATAGATAGATCAAACAAATTTTTAAAATAAATTATAGTAACTTTTTGCGCTCAGGAAACACAACTCTGCAAAAGTCGGGATTCGAACTCTGGCCTTATTGATATGCAGCCAAGTGATTTATGCCATTCAACTTCAACCACACTACATTTCGCGTAGAAAGTGTGTACAGTTACTCTAATTGGGTCGGACCTTCAGTAGAGTGCCTTTAATGGGCGTCACGATGTCTGTACATATCACCTGCTGGCGCTGACTAACAGAGTTAGTTCTCACTACTTAGGAACTCTTCAATAAATCTTGTACTTTTTCACTTCACAGAGTTGCGGCGTTGTTCCAGAAGATGGCGCCAGCGACTCCTCAGGGGAGACCATCACCAGCGACAGTGGGCGTGGCGGAAGTGACGAGGACATTAGTGCTTCCAACAATTTGTCTGGCAACCTGGGTACGTAGTTATCATAATCGAAAATGAGAAATTTGCAATTTTTATTTTCAGTAAAACATGTACATAAATTGGTTATTGAAAATCATTAGATATTTCGTATTTAATCCTTCACACAGAAGAAGCTCGTTACATGATTACCCAATAGATCACAATGTTGTTTTATCTTTGGAAATTTTAGGGAAGAAGATATGATTTCTGTTCCCACTCCAAAAACCTCATCGAGGTGTTTAAAAGCGGAGAAATATATATTAAAAAATACACATCTCTATGTCAAATGGATCTAACAAATCAATCGGAAAAGTCAATGGAAATGTGAAAATATAAAAGGCAGCTCAACTTTTTTTTTATATGTTGTTTTAGATCTGTGATGTAGGTCTATGATGTTGGTCTATGTTATAGGTTTATTTTGTAGGTCTATGATGTAGGTCTATGTTATAGGTTTATGTTGTAGGTCTATGATGTAGGTCCGTGTTGTACCTGCATGTACTAGATCTATAGAGTTATATTTGATGTAGGTCTATGTTGTCGAACACAGCTGGGGCAGCGTAGCAACTAGAAATACTGCATTTCTCGTGTATCTTCGGATTCAAACACAAGCCTTATTGTTATGTTGTAGGTCTGTGTAGTAGTTTAGGCGGCTATACCTCATTAATTAATTAGTTTATAAAAAAAACTCTATAGAAGCTAAGTAACGCCAACACTTTTCGCCATTCTACTCGTACCTATGTCATAACTAATGGTGTGTAGGATTAGAGATTATTTCTATTTGTATTTCTTAATGACGTCATTACACTAGGCGTTGAACTACTCTCGACATATCAAAATCTTTCTTTGTCCACAAGAAAGGAAAGACCATTCTTTTTTCCTGACAATGTCAATCTAGATCTATTTGGCGCACGTTTGTTTGGCAATATTTAAATGTATTTTTATTCCACGACGGAGCATAGGTTAAGAGCACATATGCAGAAGATACTATCTGTATCCTACTTATCATCAAGGTTGTACTGAAAGATTATCTCGGAACAAGGAACAAGAAAGGCGTCAAAGCAAAAATGTCTTTTGTCCAACCGTTTCTACCCCCACGTTAAGACACCGGCCCTCATTGCTCATGATACCTCAACGGCCCGCCGATCTACGCTCCTTGTCTCACTGCGCTTGATAAGACCTTGTAATCCCCCCGTTGTCTCCTTTCCTCTCTGTAGTTGGTGTTGAATGTTTGTGTTTCAAGTTTGTCCGTTGACTTGTTAAATGAAACTCACCACTGAAAAAAAGGGGGGAGGCATGCAAAGAGTACTTTTGTCTCCACGGGCCTGACTGGGGCGGGAGTGGGGCGCTAAATGAGCAGTGGGGGGATGGGAAGCTAATATTGACATCGACCTCCCCTTTTTATTTTTTTTACACATCTCCCCCCCCCCCACACACACACCAATCTACCACGGTCACGTTCGTTGTTGGTCCGTGATCTGTTCGTCCACAGCCGGACAGTTAAAACTTTCTTAGCGTTTTCCTTCTACATTTTCGCCTTTGAACCTGGAAGCGACCAAAAGAGGCCGAGACTGGCTTGTTAAAACAACTGAGAATCTGAAGACAATAGCCTCTTTATGTCATTTCTCAGCCTGCCTCAACAGCCTTTAAAAGCCTCCCGCATTAAGCCAGCAAACATTTGCAGCCTTCATCCTGTTCATCCACATTTCAGAATGTATTCACGGTTTATACATTTATGACATCAAATAAATCACGTGACTTAATAAGAGTCTTGAAAAAAAAAACTTTTTTTGTATTTAAAACGCTTAAGTGCTACAGCGTGTATTCAACTTTCTGGGAGATACGTAAACAAAGACTAATACAGCTACTGAATTTGTACAATTTGAATCATAAACTTAATTTGGGATTACAATCGATCTGTGGCTCATGGGCTTGGCTACCTATTCAGTGGGCTTGAATTCGAAGCCCATCTCTAGCAGAAGTCATTCGATGAAAGCTGAAAGGCAGCACAGAAGCCACTCCCAGACCCCCCCCCCCCCACACACACACACACCTTTCAACTGGTCCACTAATGGAATCGGACCATTCACTGAGCGTACTATAAACATGAAAGTTGAGCAATGTAAAAGCTATCTTATACATGACATGTTTATATGGCAAGTACTCCCAAAGTCTCCAACTATGTAATCATAAAAACAATTTTGTCAATATGGTGTCACCGCATTTACGTATATGCCTTCATGATAACAAGGTACTTGCAATATTTTTTTTTAAATTGGATATTTGTGTTTAACTGCAACGCAAAAGGTCGCGGGGCCTTCAAAGCTCAACGCCTAGGGTTGCTACCCCGACTGTCCACTCCATAGGGCCCTCCCTGATTAGATGCAGTATTATCTGATTCAATCAGAATCTCCAAACTTGGCAAACTTTTTTTTTTTTTGAGAAGCACAAAGAATTATCATAACCTGGAACAATCGCAGCAATTATCCATTGCATACCGGTATAAAAAAGGTCAAAGGTGAAAACAGCAATTATGAGCACCAACTAAAACGAGACCAATGATAGTTAATGTTGTACACAGAGTAATGTAGAGGACTTTGAACAAACTGTTTGATTTAAGATAACTAAATGAAATTTGAATAATGCGATCATATAACATTAGGCTTCCGATCTCGTTGTTTAAGGTATCTTGGTTATAAGAAAAGCAAGCATGTATCTATAAACATGATCGGTAGAGTCTGGCTATTAAAATAGTACTAAATCTACTATTAATTGAAATTTATGTGGAGAATTAAATGACTCGTTTTTTAACGATTTAAACGATGTTAGCATTATGTTTAGAATTGGTATCGTTTGCCTGGCTATTCAAAGAAATAAAGGGGAGGAGTCAATTACAAAAACGATATACATCCTGGTAACAGAACTGCGGGTGTAGTAGCTGGGCAAAGCCTGTAGCTATATCTTTATCTTTATATTTTATATTATATTGTTTTATTTCGAAATCTACCCAAGTGATTTTCCTACAAAATTAAGAGTGACAGTTTTGTATATCTTGAGGGTGGAGGGAGGGTGGATCACTATTTAATAATTGGTCAAAAAGTGAAATCTCTAATATTTGACCATTATAATTTTTTTCATAAGTATTACACAGCATTTGCAGACGTTAAGTATGCTACACAATATCCAACCATTGCCGAAGAATTGTGAAAGCAGGAATCACAAAATAAATAAAAGCATGCAATACTCCAAGTAAAATAACACAATATAAATGAATGTGAATACTAAATTCACAGTGTCGAAGTAGAAACACGGGAAAACAATAGACAAGAGTTGATATTTTCAACCCCTTTTTATATATCCGCAACCGAACAGTACTTTCTAGAACAGCGATTCTCAACCTTTTAAGCTCTGCGACCCCTTTTTACAATCTCCCACTCTGTTGCTACCCCCCCCCCCCCCGCACATACAGCAATAGAAGAGTAGACAATAGCAATCCATATTTTCGATGGTCTTAGGCGACCCCTGGCAAATGGTCAATCGACCTCCAAGGGGGTCGCCACCCACAAGTTGAGAACCCCTGTTCTAGAGCATTCTGGATTATCGTTATGGCTTAGTTTAATAAGACGTTTTATTACGTGGCATCGTGAATAAGATAAATAACTACTAGATGTAACTAAATATGTAAGCATAAGTATAAGTAGGTATGAAAGCATAAGATTTTAATTTACACTATATTTTCTCTTGTTTCCAGACGATTCCCGAGGCGGTCACAATGGAAGCTTCCAGTCAAACTTAAGCACGTTCTGCAACTCTGCCAGTCTCAAGTCCAGCGTGAAAGACCCGGTCAGAGGAAGCTCCAGGAAACACGTGACATTTAAAGACATGGAGCGCTTCAGAAACAGCATCAAATGCCAGCCCGACGCAGGGGAGAGTGCCACGTTGCCCATGACGCAGGAGGGCGGCACCTCCCAGGGACTTATCTTCAATCCCGTTCGCCCCCAGCAAGCTCCAATGAGGGAGATGAACATTCCCGTGTCTCGGGAAAAGTCCAGCAACGACCGCTTGGCGGCGCAGCCCAACTACGGCAGCTTTTCGGGGAATCCCGTTTCTAAATATAACCCTAGGAGTTTAACGTCTCCTGCATACAACGAAAGCCTTGGGCGAGACTCTCCGAGATTGTTGACGTTTTCCACGTCAGAACCCCAGCAGCAATCTTTCCAGAATCTCTGCAACCCGAGGTTACCAATGTACTGTACCGAGGACAACATACCCAGCCCGATGCCCACGGAGGCACAACGGGACTGGAAGGCCTATCCGGTAACCAGCAGCCACGAGCCAAACAATGGGAGCATGGCATACACTCAGATGACCTCTCCCATCGACAAACTGTTTCATTCACAGCACAGAACATCAAGCCCCTACACCGTCCAAAACATGACTGACCAAAGGCCAGCTCACCCAAAAGAGACCAGCTGGTCAGAGTTGCTCAACAACATGAACACATCGAAAGATAAACTTTTTCAGAGGGCGCCCTCCAACGCCTCTCTCAACCCCGATCCTCGCCTTCACTCGCCCGCCCCGCACATCCCACCTCGTCGTCACGACGTCCAGTCACCGCTAAGGGACGTCCACGCGTCACAGGCGTCTTTAACTGGAAGAGACGTCAGCAGATTTCAGACATGCGAGCTGCCCAGGAACACCCCGTCCCATCTGGCACCCTCCAGAGACTGGACCAGCGACAGCATCGCCACCACGGAAGACGGCGATGACCAACGGTCAACGACAACGACCTCTGGGAGCTACACAATCGACAACGAGGAAGATTATTTATCATTAGAATACAAACCTAAGGACATTGTTGTATAGTAATGTAGCACATTCATTAAGATAATAGGATTATCATTGCCACTATTAAAACTCATTTATATTATCATCATCTGTAGTGAGACAATTAACATAGCCATTGGTGAACATCTCACGGAACAATCATACGTGATACTATCAAAGTATCATTGATGAGCTTATCCATCTCACTTGAACCATTCTTGATTATGTACAATCTACGACCATCATTGATATTATCAATACCGTTTGTTAACTGATGAATATGGATATTCTGATAATTCGGGCCATTCTCATTGTTGTGTGAAACCCTAGAGGTTGTAATAAACATAGACACACGCTGAGATAAAAATATGTGGATGAAATTGTGAACGTTTTTTAGAGGATTAAAACTGATGAAATTCTTAGTCACTCGTGAAACAGACGCAGGAGTCTCTATAAATAGATTTACTTTAATCTAGAAATGTATTATCAGTAAGACATTCATTGCAGAATCAGATTTATGCCTACAATGAGTATAATATACCTTTATTAAATGTTTTAATGGGTTGTATAGTGTGATTGTTAACTGTGTGTGTATGCCCACCTTTCTCTGCGATATTGTAGAGGTGTCGTTATGCAGTGGCGGCATGGCGGCCATGAGGACTCATTTAATAATAATAAATCACTATTTAAGATCATGTTATTTATCTGTTGTAGTTTTCTCCCGGCTCTCAAGCATCCATCCCAGCCCAGTGGCACATTAGGACTGGGGCTGGATGGGTATCACCTGAAGTTTAAAAATGTTCTTTTTTTTTTTTATTGCCTTTATATCGAAAGAGTCTTTACTTTTACTGTTGTTTGTGCGGTTGTCGTTATCCAAAAAGTTGAAGCTGTTTATTCTTTAAACCAGTATTTAAGGATTTTTTTGTGGTGACAGTGTAGTGAAATACGCTTAATTAATTAGTTTAAATAGTCACTAAATACTGTAAATAGTGGCGTTAAGAAAGAGTTAGAAGAATGAGTATTTTCAATGAGTATAATGAATGACTTTGAAGATTGAAAATGAATGACTGTTGAGGGTGTGGCGAATGACTTTGGTGAATTACGTAGATGACTTTAGTCAGAGAGCTTAGTGAATGACTGTAGTGGTTAAAGTGTCTGGCAGATAGATAAATAAAAAAATGTAAATGTGTACATAGACAACTTGGGGGGGGGGGGGAAATTGGGTCATTGTGTCATTAGTAACTGAGGGAGACAATTAAGATCAAGAGAGTGAGTAGAAGGTAGGAGTGAGATAGGAGGGATTGTAAAGCGGAGAGAGAAAGAATGGGGGGGGGGACGGAGACAGTGAAAGAGGGGGAGGAGAGAGAAAGAGAGAGGGAGAGAGTTGTGAGAGAAAGAACAAATGTGGGGGGGGGGGGAAGGAACAAATGTAATTTATAATATTGACATTTGAATGCCGCCAATAAAACATGTACAGCCAGTGCAAGCGAGGCAGTTTGTCTTTTAAGAAAATGAGGGCATGCGCAGTTTATTGTCCTGCTTTTGACTTTATTGCACAATAATTAATTGTTAATAATATTGTAATAACTTCAAGGAAGGCAACTCAACGAGACATAGATGTTTATTTACACGACATCACAGTAACACAAAACAACATCTTCATTTAGCACTGTCTCTTCCTCTTGACTCTCAACGTGGGCGGAAGTCGTTATTCTCACAATGTCAATATCCTGTTCTAGTCCGTTCACTAGAGGTGCGCACCTGTGCACTAGCCTGAATGATGGTGCGCAAGTCAGAGTCATTACAATATGTTCATGAATTAGTGTACTTTCAAATATAGAAACTGTGTATGTACAGAGGATTAAGTACAACTGTAAACAATAAATTTACATGGTCAAAGTTTGAAAGTACACCTGACACATTAGTTTGAGTGATTT
>JADKLZ010021241.1:0-19705 GCA_021533235.1 Biomphalaria straminea | reverse complement strand
CTTGGTCTGACCCTTCAATTCCAAGAACCAGCGCAAAACACGCGCCTGCGTAAATGGACGTCACGTGAGCCGGGTATCGTTCAGACTTCAGGGGCCCATAGATCAGCCTGAATATGAAAAGGGATCTTCACAGTGTGAGTAGATCTAAAAACATGGACCGGCGCCCCCCCCCCTTTTTTTTTTCATCCGCACTATTTTTTTCTTTCCTAGCCAAGGACGTGAGCCGGTTCGGGGGGTACTACAAATGACACTGTTCCTCCGCGAAATCAATTCAGATATGGCTTTAGTCCGTGACAAGAGCCAATCCATCACGTCCATTTAGCTGCTGTCCACCAGGATTGGCCGGAGTGTCCGCGGCAACATTTGTTACCATTTATGACCGTAAATCTGGACAGAGATTACATTATATTTTGTTGACATTTTGCATTTGTCCATCAAATGTCTTTTGAAATGTCCACTAAACGTGTGAACTTGTTTGCCCCGCCTTCATTGGGGGTCACGTGAATGAGTGTATTTTTAGATTTGTCTTTGCCATAGTCACGTGAATGAGTGTATTTTTAGATCTGTCTTTGCCATAGTTTCTTGAACAGCTGGTCGTAAATAGAGAGAAAAATACAGAAATGGAAGCATATTTTAAACTGCCCCCCCCCGTTCAGGGAATGCAATGTGCCCTGAAGTGACGTAATCTTAGATCGAGTTGCATCAGTTTTCTTTATTTACAAAAAAATTGGTCTAATTTAACTATAGTTATTTGTTTCATACCTAGCTGTTTATAGAGGCAGATGATGCCAAGCTCATTTATTCCTATAGCCGACGATTCACGAGTTTTTTATGTGGTCAACACAACGACCAACCGCCTTAAACTTCATTAGCGAAAGTCCCAAAGTTTAAAACCCCAGCCTACATCGTTATTTGATCTTGAGACTCTTTGGTTTCAAAGTCAAGTGCCTAATCACTCGACCACTACTCCTCTACTATGACTATACACATTATATAACATAGAGTTCAGTTCATATGTTTTTTTGCTTAACAGCAAATGTGCGTGTTATGAGGCCAACATAAGGACCTATTAGTTCAGTCTGGTACTCATTAGAACTTACAATGTATGTTTTAGATCTTAAAGCAGATAAAAAAAAATTACAAAATAAGATTTAGCCGTAGCCAAGACTTGAACCCTAACCCTAAGAATTTAAAAACAAAATGTATTCACTGCTGTAATTGAACTTTGCTCTATGACCTATTTTTAAGTATCCCACACACACACACACACATCTCCAGTCTAGACACAGTGAATAGATTGAGGACATTTTTTTTCTTTTAAACATTTCATTTCCTACGTGGAAGTATTAAATTTCCTCTAAAGCTTGTGAAATTTCCCAGTTTAAAAAAAAATGGCACAGATTTAATCCTTCCATCAAGGGCTTATGATGCCCAGTTAGTTTGGATTAAGTTGTGGCCCAACTATTTAACGGTTAGGTTTTTAAACTTTGCTAAGTATTTTTTTTTTACTTATACAAAAAACATAGACTAAGTGTAGGACAAACAAGTAAATCTAGGAATTACACAAAGAAAACAAGTAGAAATGTAAGCCACAAGATGAGAGTTATGTGCTCTTATTTGTTACTTCTGGGACTGACATGTCAATACAGCGAGCTAATTATAGCTTTCTCATGTGATTGGTTGTTTTATTTTTGTAACCCAATTATCTATGAGACTTAATTACTTTCTTCACCTTTGATGAACCGACTAGCGACTCCTGGCCCGAAGCATTATTTTTGTTTTAGCTGAAACACGATGGGACAACTTCATATTTATAGGTAATTAACGTCAAAGTAATTTAGCATGTCTCAAAAATGAAGGAAGCTGAGCTTGTCTAAAAATATTGAAAGATGACAGATGGGTATAAGTAGGGGACGTTTTTTTTTTAAAGACTGCCATATCCATGAGGCAAATTATATTCAGTTCTACTGTATCAGGGGCCAGTAAATCGATCCTATTTATTTAAAAAATAACAATTTTACCCTACGATATCAAACATTGATAAAAGATAAGATAAGATGGTAGAACATTTTTTTTCTCTTAGAATGTATTTGTAAACACATTTTCTTTTTTACACCCAGAAAGTTGACTGGTGTCTCTAGATCTACTTATCTACTAGTACTGTCAACTTCCATTTCCAGGTCGTAGAGTTGATTTACAGTTGAACTGAAAACATGTTTATACATCGCTAAAAAAATAAAGATCTAAGAAGTTGGAGGAAGAAAACGAAATAATTAAACTCATGAAAGCGAGAGACGGGGGCTCCTAGTGATTCATGACGGGTCAATGTGAAAATGATGGAAACTCAGGGGTGTCAACATAGTCACCTATTGATCGGGAGATTTGGAGCGCGGGGTACTCATTTGTACCATAACCCAGCATCGCTTAACGCTACGAAATGTCCCCTCTTCTTCCTCCTTCTTAGTGGGATTACATTCCTTTTCTCGCAGGGGAGGCAATACACCCCCCCTTACAAACATCCACACATCAATGCCCCAACACACACACACACTAACTCACCCGCCCCACAGCCTTACTTGTAAGCCTACCAAATGACGGCTCGGGGCTTAGACTCTAAAGATTATGTTCTTTTTTATAGATTCATTTCTTGGACAAACTTTTAAGACCTCGTGATAAACATTGCCTTGTACTTGATGACTAAATAGAACACTGCGAACGCATAGGCAACAGGGGCGTAGCTAAGTTGTGGGAATGAGGGGGAGAAATTGAAAAATCCATCCGGGCCACCACTTGAGAAGGGCCCCAATTGAGTGTTTTTACATTAAAAATTAAATATTACACAAAATGCAGGGGCCCCCAAAGAGGTCAAGCCCCCGTGCTCCAAACTATGGAAATTCCTAGCTACGCCCCTGATATTCATATATCAGACATTAGACTTAAGTAAACTACTAAGCTGGGTTGCATAGTGCTAGTTATTCTCATCGAATGTCTGCAATAAGCACAGTAAAGTAATGATCCATCTAAAAAGCTGAGCTTGCACATTGAAACTGTCTTCTTAGAGAATTACACAAAGACACACATACTTATTTATCATACGCACACTCAATGACCAACTCACACACACAGACACATTCAGCCGATAAAACAAAAGTATTTATGAACGTTCTAAAAATAAATTACCTTGACCTAATTATTGCTAAGCCCATTCTGGAAATTCCAGTACCTATTTATTAAAACAATTTATGCAGCATTTCCAAATGCAAACCAAATGTATCACTTGGGGACATTATCAGATTATTCTGACCAAAAATATATATACAGCTATCATTACATTTTTAATACATTGGCCAGGGAAAATGTATCTTTTCTAAGATAAAGTAGGAAGAGATACAAATAAAATTTATGTCATTACTGGCTTAATAAATATGGCGTGCTGTTTAAAACGGGAAACATTAAAACATAAATTCTAGAAAGCGAGCCTCCATTATATTTCAACAATAGCGCTATTCTCGTTGTGTTCAACTAACATAGGATGGCTGCCTGGTCGAGTGGTTTGGACGCTGGACTGTCGTTTCGATTTATCGATGGTCTCGGGTTCAAACCCTGCCCGCTCCCATCCCCCGTCGTCCTGCGGGTGGTTTAGACTAGGAAGTAACTATCTTCAACTCTGAAGGAACATCCGAAACATGTAAAACATTTTACAAACATTTTAACATCGCAGTTATCTTCCTTTACACATTCCTCCAGATATCAGAAATCTCGATTTAGATTCATATAAGAAACTGGCGGCCTCGAATAATGATTTTGAGGAAGGCTCTACACCTTTTCAAAAGCTGTAATAAAACATGTATTAGTAATAATATGTCTAGTTACTAGTAGTCATAGAGATGCAATTAGAATAAGTTTCATAATTCCTTTCTTTAAAAAAATTGTTTTAGAAATGTAATAGGCCTCCACCAATCTGAGGATTAGGCGGCCGCCTTGCTTGCTTATGTCTAAGGCCGGCCCTGATATGAATATATCCTTGTTTCTTGTATAGTCCTATTATTTTAAATACGATCGTTCCCTTAACACATAGACTTGGAATCTGCCAGCAGACTTCGGGAGAGTTAGTGCCCCTTAGGCGGGAAGAAGGGCTTAAATAAATTTGGAGTGGGGGATTGTGTTAAAAGAGATACTTCTGCCATACTGCCTCCATCTTGATTCACGCCCACTCACCCCCTCCCCAGCCTCCTTTCTGAATAATTAATTGGCTCTACACATCCGGTTTAGCTAATTGACTTATGAGAAATGGAGAAAAAAACCAAGAAGGGCGGAGAAGAAAAAAAAACATAACCATGTTCAGCTTAATCATGGCCTTAGGGTGCCAAAGCTTTGTGCGAAAGGGGAGTAAAGGGGGGGGGGGTAGGGTGAGGGTAAAAAATTTTGTTGACCTTGGCCTTCATTAAGCCAAATCATCCTGCGAATGTTTATGCGCTGATGAAAACAAATATTTGCACTTACATAGATGTAAGTGGGAAAGATTGCTGGGCGCCGAACGAAAAAAACAAAAATGACTTCGGCTAGCGAGCCATCGGGTGCACTATGTCAAAGATTTTAATTGTATGTACTTCATTACTATCAGGAGTTTTTTGTGAGTGTGTGTGTGTGCCGAGGGAGACAAGACAGGTCTACCTTGTGGTCCATCATATCGGTAATCTCCCTTTCATTTCCTGATTATCTTGTCTTCCTTTTTCTTTCTTACCCTACCCCCTTCCCTTTGGTTTTTTTTCCTTTTTCTCATTTTGACGGAAATATTGTAACAAACTATGTGTGATGGCGTCATCAAGTTACAAGGCAACCGAGTGAAATACTCTCAAAAACTAAAAGAATCCAGGAGCTTATGACATTTTTGTTAAATTGTTTTGAGATTAGTTTCGTTTAACCGTGCCCGCCTCACCCCCTGCCACTTTACATTCTTAACCAGCGCGAGTGAACGCGCGTCTGAGAGTAAAAATAGTCAAGAAAAAGTACAGTAAATTAATTGTCTTGAAGACTTTGGTTGAAATCCTTCATACGATTTCCCAGATTTAAACCGAGGTCTTTTTTTTCTGCATTTGTAAATTTATTAGAGTTTGATAATACAATATTTTAAATCTAGAGAGAGACAGAGATAGAGAGACAGAGATAAATGGGGAGAGACAGTAGGAGTGCAAGGATGGAGAGAGAAAAAAATTGAAAAAGAGAGAGAGAGAGAAATAGAGAGATAGAAAGAGAGAGTGTGGTATAGAATGAGAAAGCAATAGAGATTGAAAGAGAATGGCGTGATATCCAAAGAGAGAGAGAATGAAATAGGCGGGGGGGGGGGGGGACGTTAATTGACACCCCGGGGGGGGGGGCTTTTCCATTTCTCTTATTTCACTTGTATTCTCCCCCCTCCCATGACGTGTTACAAGTTTTCGTGAAGGTAAAATTTCTATTGCTTATAAAATCCAGGTCGAAAACTGGTTCCTGTTTTAATTATATACATGTATGTTTAATCTTTGACCTGCCATTTTCAAAACTTAGGACTCACCCAATTCATTTCATTCTCGTCTTTTTCATGTGCAAGTCACATGTACACAGAAACACGTGTTGGCGCCATTTTAGTTTGGATGTACGATAGCGCCATCTCGTGTTGCTAATGTTTTTGTTTTCGCATATCAGAAAAACTTAACTCCTTCTGTCGTCTGCCTCTGGCAGAAAGAAACGGATTGCGCCATATCGCGACGCGTGATAATAAAATCAACAAGGACTGGCCAAGCACTGATGGAGCTTTGACGTTGACCTTTCACCTCCACAGGGGCAAGGGATATGCGCTTGAAGAAATGTATTCATACTCGTGATTTCTCTAAAGAGAACTACTTTCTACAATGACCCAGTTTCTCGAGTCTATTATCCACTTACTCCACTGGGATAGATCTATATTATATAAAAAGATTACTTATTCCCAACCTGACACCGCAGCTGTGTATCACGGATTGGCCTCTTTAGTCACACAAGAAGTCGCAAAGGGTGAACATATTCCAAGGAAACATAAAATGACACAGATATAAACAGAATTTAAAGTATATTGCAATCTAGCACATCTACTTTTCTTAATTGACAAATGAGAAAAATCTGCAATTGACAATGTGGTACTTCTATTTTAGAGCGAATAAACACACAGACATATATATATATACACACACACAGCAACAAAGACAACGATTTAAGTCCAAAGACTGAAATGCAACGCCTGGAGATAAAGCAACTATGGAAGCTCATTAAAATTGCAATATTCCCTATTATAATGTCATCCGAGGGGTGGTGACCAGTCCCACTGCTGGGGGCACAGACATCTATGAGACCTTGACCAGACTTAAGAAATTTGTTTCTTCCTTTCAGTCTCAGGGGGCGGAACTGCTGCATTTGAAAGACATGTATAAATAACTTTAAAACAGGAGATATGAAGAAAAAAAAAAGAGTGCATTCCCTCGAATACTCAGTCTGACTCGTTTATGTTAATGACACTGTACAAATCTCCATTCTCAATAAACGTATAGTTTTTCTGAGTTTTAAACATAGGACCAGATATGTACGTTCCAATATGGTTTGCATGGTTACTGTTTCACAAATATGTAATTAATGAACACTAGTTCTGCTTTATAGCGGAAGTATATGTTTCACAATTAAATTATTTATACAATTATTAACTTCTAAAATTAATTACGATATATGCAAATTAATGGAATATAAACTCAGACCTGACCTGACAGGAACGATCATAACAATTAAATATTTAATACAAATTTGGTAATATAAAACGGCACGAGTTATTCCTCCTGAAACACAGTGTTTTGCGGTTACAAACTATTGACTGGGATGACACTGATCGTCGACCGGACTCTTAAAATGGATGGCCTCCCCTGATTTAGAATTGGGTTGGCATTTCATCTATAAGGAACTCATCAATTATTTACCAACACGGCAACTGAAACCCCCCCCCCCCCGGGGGGGGGGGGGGGCGCACGTGTTGTTTTTTTCCTGATTTAGTGCGAGACTTTTTCTTTCTTTTTTTTTTCACCCCCATGAAAGGAGACGCCCTCGTTTCAGTGTTGACCCACAGCCCCCCACCCCAACACACACATTTTTTTTTATCTTCTTCTCTCGTGTTTTGTTTAAATCTGATAGAATGTGGGCTTTCTCTTTGACTTCTCTTGTCACCCTAACTACAGGTCGTCCATCATGATTTTGTCGTCTGCTAGAAGGAGCGGCCACTCAATCCTATTAGGGAGGATGACCAGGGTACAGAAAGAAGGGAAGCGCTTCGGGAGGACATCTTCCCTCAAAACGGATTACCCTCCCAGCGAAATTTGTTCATTTCCTCGCCATTGTCCACACCTCATCGAAAACGAAAAAAAAAAATCCTCATCTGACGAAACTGCTCATTGATGTCAAGAACAAACAAATGAAAAACATTGGGTGGAGGTTTGGTAGGAAGAATGGTGTTTTAAGTTCATCACAAAAGTATTCAGACAGTGACAACGGAAATCCATTAATGATTGGATAAAGGAACAAGTCACTAACCAATCACCGTTACCGGAGAACTTAAAATCTTCAAAAATATTTTCGCGCTGTTAGTCTAGCGTCACTGGCCTATAGAAAATATTTTAGAGCTACATTTAAACATTTAAAAAAAGGGAGCAAACGTAAATATACTTGTACTGCATTCAGTTTTCATTGTTGTCTCTCTTTGTTTTAATTTTTTTTTTGAGATAACATTTGTATGTACTAGCTACAGCAAGACGGCCAGAGATTATTTGGTTGACCTATTCTTAACAACATTTAAACATTAATAACGATGGCCATAATTATTTCAACATCTCTCTCAGCTAAGTATGGTATTCCAGGCCTTCTTGTTATAGTTTCTCAATGAACATTATACCTAAGATAGTAGTTAAATCATTATGAAAAGAAACCACTTTTAAAACACAAATATTTTATTACAAAGAACCGAATGTATGCATGCATACATCCAACATAACACAGACACTGCTTTTATCTCATACGTATTATTATCTACTGGAATAAACAAAACAAAGAATAATGGGGTGATAAAATGTGCACTCAGAGGTAAGGCCGTATTTCGACCACCCAACTAACATAAACTTATCAAGGAGAAAAAAAAAAGTGATGCTTTGCGCATGCCTACGAAAGGGTTCATCAATTCCCCCACCCCCTTTTCCCCTATCAATTTGTCAAATCCGTTAAAGAAATGGCGTAAGTGACTAAGAGTAGATTACCTCCGTCGGCACCTCCAAGAGTTGTCCTTCTGGTTAGAGTTATGAACAGGGCTATATGGGTGCAGAGTGGTGGTGGTGGGAGCGGCACTGAACCAATATTTACCACATAATGTTCGCACTGGAAAAATGTGCTCTAACAGCTCAAGACCCCACACATACATACACAAATATATACACAAATACATACACAAATACATAAAAGATACATACACAGCAACCTATCACTGACAAGAGTATAATATATAACATTTCTTTTGCGTTTTTTTCAATGAAACATAAGTAGAAGAAAGTAAAGTTCCCCTTTCAGACCTTGTGCTCTATAGTGGCATATGATGTCAAGGTCGGTTGCCTCTATGGCTCCGGTTAACGGTCAGCACAACGACCAACCGCCTTTACTTTCCCCAACTAGTTTTAGTACCCATTTAGAGTTTTGTGAAATCAGAAGAATACATAAAAATTCTAAAATTGAAAACATAGTCTTTACCGGGATTCAAACCCGAGACTTCAAGCGCCTTACCACCAAGAGTCCAATTTTCTTGCGACTAAACACATAAACAGCCGTAAAAGGTTGGGGTGGGGGGCGGGGAGGGAGGATTTCAGTCCTGGGTTTTAACTTCTTTATAAAATAAGGACTCTCTAAACGTAAAATGTTGATTGACCGTGGATTGTTCGTCCCGAAACACTGCTATTGTCACATTTATTTACCCTTTTTTTTTTTGCACACACACTAAATATAAAACGAAAACTTCGAGAAAGACTTATCTACTTACTTAGTAAGCCCCCCTCATCCTCCCCCTACTCACGCACACGGGCGCACATCCCAAGGCTTGCACAAGTCATACGGGAAAACATTTTTGTTTATAAACTGCTGAGATATAATGGAGAAACTTTCGGCCTCTGCGTGAGATAATTGGTCAAAGAAAACTGCTCACTTGGGAGTCTAATCTTTACATCACAGCCTCTGTGACGGCTCCGAACATTAAAGGCTTACTGGGAAATTTTTAGTGAAAATGCACAATATAACAAACATAAAAGTAATTTTGCGTTACTTTCTCTTGCTAAACACATATCACCCGAAAACAAACACGAACACACAGACGCAGACACTCACCCGCGCGCGCACCAACACCACTGACCCAGATATAGAGACACCGAGATAGCCTGGCAAGCCTAGACAAATGACGTGCCTTTTTTTAAAGCTTTATCTTGGAAGGGAGACCACTGTTGATGTTGGTTGTGTGATATCAGCTGATGGGATGAAGCAGAAATGAGATATGGCGTCCACACCCCAGCATGCACCGCATACACTTTTTGATTTAACAGACGGAAACAAATGCTAGGAAAACACATATCCACTCACACCCAGACACACGAAAGAAGACCAGGCACATAACAAACTTACAAAGAGATTCGCACAATTAAAACCAAGAGACAGGCAGCAAGCAAATCAGGAGACCAATACTCTGTACACTAAGAGATAGACGAAAATCAAAACGGAACAAAGCAGACTATGTGACAGGCACAAAACAAAGAGAAAGACTAACTATAATTTCTTGAATTAACAAAGACTTACAATCTAATGTTTGTACATGTTTGATATGTTTCGGATGTTCCTTCAGAGTTGAAGATACTTAATATAATATTTTATTTATAGAGCGCTATTAACAAACAAAATGTGGGCTTAAGGCGTTGTGATAACATTAAAAACATAGACATGAGAGCTATACTAACAAAATAATCTAAACAACTTTGAAACAAATGTAACAAGTTTACTTTCTAGTCCAAATCTCCCGCAGGACGACGGGGGATCGCAGCGGACAGGGCATGGACCCGAGACAATCGAGAGGTCCGAACGATAGTCCAGTGCGCATACCGAATGACCAAGCAGCCAATTTAAGAGTTCTTTAATTAGTGCGATGCTAGTGCATTGCTTTATGAGCAATAAGATTACTGTCGATACACGTTTGTTGGTATATTTTGCTTTTCTTTGTTCCATTACAGCTCAAAAAAAAAATTATCAGACCTTTTTTTATCTTCTCAGGAGCTAATTTAAGTCAGCAACAAACTGTTGCTAATTGAAGTACCCCTGAACTTGTTTTTTTCCCCTCCCATAATTAACTGTAGTTTCCAATTAAACTCCCCACCATCGGCCTCCTTGTTTATATTATTACAGTATGCGAGCAAGGAAAGGGGGCAGCAGCCCATGTAAGGTCTGCTCGAGTGACTTCCCCTTGCTTGGCTAGCAACGCGCCATTCCGCGTCCCTGACTACACTAATAACTACCAGTACTCAAGGGGTGCTGCTGTTACACCGCGTAGTTTGTTTTGAATCGAATTCATCTTAAAAGAGTAATACAGACCAAAAAAAAAAGATTTAAAAAATGGTTTTGGTTGGGAAGGAAGAGAAAGTTGTTTTGTTTTTGTTTTTTTTTACCAAGAAGATCATTGCAGTCTCGGGCATAATGAGCTGTGGTCGACGAACATAAAGATGTCAACCAGTTCAAATCTAAGGTCCATCTCGTTACAGTCCTCTGACTTGAATGGAATGTTTTAAGGGGGGGGGGGGCGGAAAACGAGCAATGACCTCATCAACTTCTTCTCGGAGACAAACCGAATCTGTCCTGGAATTTTGTTTTTGTTTTTTTTTTTGTTTTTTTGTTTTTGTTCTGTAACTATCAAAACTCTCCACAATCCTTGCCTTCTTCTTACGTTAAGGCCGGCCTTAGGCAATAGGCAAACTAGGCAGCCACCTGGGTCTTCGATCTGTTAGGCTTGCAGAGGACGCCTAAATTCTGTTGTTGTTGTTTTTTTAAGTGCGCAATTTTAATCAATACTTTAACATAGGAGAGCTCTATGTCAACTAGTTTTACCGTGACGTAAGGTTTATACTCTTCTTCGCCGGTATAGTCTATACTTCATTTGGTGAAAATGTCTTAACTTTATTAGGAGTCTGGTTTGTTCAAGGTTTATAAAATCTGCATGAAATATGTCAAATCTCCTTGCTAGACTAAATAAGAAAAGTGAAAGAGGGGGGGGGATTTTGATATCGTCTATATTAGAATTGAGAGTGTATGACGTCATGAAGAAAGTGGTAGTGACCGTGCACTACAATGAGTAGGGGAGACTACAGAGTAGAAATTCAACGAAGGAACAACATGTTTGAATCTGTGTTGAATTAATTTAATGTTATTTTTGATGATAAATACTTTAAAATTTATTTATTTATGCATCGAGATCAGTTATTGATGAATTCGTGTACGTTTCTCCATGGCCACTACCCAATATCAAGAATAAAGATATTGAATCTGTGTATTTATTATTTATACATTTATTTTGTACATAGAAGGCTTAGGCCTACTATTATAAATAGCGATAATATTTTTATTGTAATTAATCTTCAAATTATATAAAAGCTGTAAATTTTGTATCGTGCAGGTAATTCAAGAGAATAACTTAAATCTTCCATCGTCCAATATGTCTGATGTAGATCTGTTACAGACATTTCACAACTCTAAGGTAGGTCTTACCATACCTAACACAAACATATTTACAGGAGTACACTAAAGACAGTTTTCCTCTGTTCTTGTTTCATCTTGACTTTAATGGAAGTTAGTGGGACTCTATAAAGTAACGTACCCCTTTTAGACTTATGAAAGCCTTCTGTTTATATGGTAGATGGTAACGAAGGTATCATGTGGTCAGTACAATGAACAACAGCCTTTACCTTCCCCAACTGATGTCTGGTATCCATTAGAGGTGTGTGGACTCAGTGTCGTTCTAAAAATCTTCTCTGATATTCGAGGTGTCTCAAAGAAAAAAACACCCTCCATTTAAAAATATATTAATCTGCCCTCTTAATACCTCATTTGTATTATTCAACTGACTAATACAACCACTCTGGTACATCGTTGAAACTATCCTCTACTTTCTGTTGACCTCGACGCACTGACAAAGTTATATATAGTTATATAACCCTGTCACGAATCCATGCTCCGTTCCTCAAGGGAGCGTTACATTAATGGCGTATCCTGCACGGCTAGGGTGGTATAATGAAGGAAAATGGCGGCGGCCCCCGGTATCACCTGGCTTTCGGCCATGATTTCTAGTCCATGCGTCCGGAGTGCCAGTGGTATTGGAAACAGCAAAGCCCTATAGGCATTGACTCGGGTCACTTCCAGACAGACCTGTGGTCAACCAGGTTTTGATATTTGTTCGTCCGGACGAATTCAGACAGGTTTTTTTTTCAAACTTAGAGCTCGAAGAGCTTTCGGCTCAGCTCTTCGACTATCCAGCGGTTGCATTGTTATTGATAGATCAAACAAATTTTTAAAATAAATTATAGTAACTTTTTGCGCTCAGGAAACACAACTCTGCAAAAGTCGGGATTCGAACTCTGGCCTTATTGATATGCAGCCAAGTGATTTATGCCATTCAACTTCAACCACACTACATTTCGCGTAGAAAGTGTGTACAGTTACTCTAATTGGGTCGGACCTTCAGTAGAGTGCCTTTAATGGGCGTCACGATGTCTGTACATATCACCTGCTGGCGCTGACTAACAGAGTTAGTTCTCACTACTTAGGAACTCTTCAATAAATCTTGTACTTTTTCACTTCACAGAGTTGCGGCGTTGTTCCAGAAGATGGCGCCAGCGACTCCTCAGGGGAGACCATCACCAGCGACAGTGGGCGTGGCGGAAGTGACGAGGACATTAGTGCTTCCAACAATTTGTCTGGCAACCTGGGTACGTAGTTATCATAATCGAAAATGAGAAATTTGCAATTTTTATTTTCAGTAAAACATGTACATAAATTGGTTAAGATTTTTAACAGTTATTGAAAATCTTTAGATATTTCGTCTTTAATCCTTCACACAGAAGAAGCTCGTTACATGATTACCCAATAGATCACAATGTTTTTTGATCTTTGGAAATTTTAGGAAACAATGAATCTAACAAATCAATCGGAAAAGTCAATGGAAATGTGAAAATATAAAAGGCAGCTCAACTTTTTTTTTATATGGTGTTTTAGATCTGTGATGTAGGTCTATGATGTTGGTCTATGTTATAGGTTTATGTTGTAGGTCTATGATGTAGGTCTGTGTTGAACATGCATGTAGTAGATCTATAAAGCTATATTTGATGTAGGTCTATGTTGTCGAACACAGCTGGGGCTGCGTAGCGACTGGGAATACTGCATTCCTTGTGTATCTTCGGATTCAAAGACAAGCCTTATTGTTATGTTGTAGGTCTGTGTAGTAGTTTAGGCGGCTATACCTCATTAATTAATTAGTTTATAAAAAAAACTCTATAGAAGCTAAGTAACGCCAACACTTTTCGCCATTCGACTCGTACCTACGTCATAACTAATGGTGTGTAGGATTAGAGATTATTTCTATTTGTATTTCTTAATGACGTCATTACACTAGGCGTTGAACTACTCTCGACATATCAAAATCTTTCTTTGTCCACAAGAAACGAAAGACCATTCTTTTTTCCTGACAATGTCAATCTATTTGGCGCACGTTTGTTTGGCAATATTTAAATGCATTTTTATTACACGACGGAGCATAGGTTAAGAGCACATATGCAGAAGATACTATCTGTATCCTACTTATCATCAAGGTTGTACTGAAAGATTATCTCGGAACAAGGAACAAGAAAGGCGTCAAAGCAAAAATGTCTTTTGTCCAACCGTTTCTACCCCCACGTTAAGACACCGGCCCTCATTGCTCATGATACCTCAACGGCCCGCCGATCTACGCTCCTTGTCTCACTGCGCTTGATAAGACCTTGTAATCCCCCCGTTGTCTCCTTTCCTCTCTGTAGTCGGTGTTGAATGTTTGTGTTTCAAGTTTGTCCGTTGACTTGTTAAATGAAACTCACCACTGAAAAAAGGGGGGAGGCATGCAAAGAGTACTTTTGTCTCCACGGGCCTGACTGGGGCGGGAGTGGGGCGCTAAATGAGCAGTGGGGGGATGGGAAGCTAATATTGACATCGACCTCCCCTTTTTATTTTTTTTACACATCTCCCCCCCCCCCACACACACACCAATCTACCACGGTCACGTTCGTTGTTGGTCCGTGATCTGTTCGTCCACAGCCGGACAGTTAAAACTTTCTTAGCGTTTTCCTTCTACATTTTCGCCTTTGAACCTGGAAGCGACCAAAAGAGGCCGAGACTGGCTTGTTAAAACAACTGAGAATCTGAAGACAATAGCCTCTTTATGTCATTTCTCAGCCTGCCTCAACAGCCTTTAAAAGCCTCCCGCATTAAGCCAGCAAACATTTGCAGCCTTCATCCTGTTCATCCACATTTCAGAATGTATTCACGGTTTATACATTTATGACATCAAATAAATCACGTGACTTAATAAGAGTCTTGAAAAAAAAAACTTTTTTTGTATTTAAAACGCTTAAGTGCTACAGCGTGTATTCAACTTTCTGGGAGATACGTAAACAAAGACTAATACAGCTACTGAATTTGTACAATTTGAATCATAAACTTAATTTGGGATTACAATCGATCTGTGGCTCATGGGCTTGGCTACCTATTCAGTGGGCTTGAATTCGAAGCCCATCTCTAGCAGAAGTCATTCGATGAAAGCTGAAAGGCAGCACAGAAGCCACTCCCAGACCCCCCCCCCCCCACACACACACACACCTTTCAACTGGTCCACTAATGGAATCGGACCATTCACTGAGCGTACTATAAACATGAAAGTTGAGCAATGTAAAAGCTATCTTATACATGACATGTTTCTATAGCAAGTACTCCCCAAGTCTCCACCTATGTAATCATAAAAACAATTTTGTCAATATGGTGTCACCGCATTACCGTATATGCCTTCATGATAACAAGGTACTTGCAATATTTTTTTTTTTTTAAATTGGATATTTGTGTTTAACTGCAACGCAAAAGGTCGCGGGGCCTTCAAAGCTCAACGCCTAGGGTTGCTACCCCGACTGTCCACTTCATAGGGCCCTCCCTGATTAGATGCAGTATTATCTGATTCAATCAGAATCTCCAAACTTGGCAAACTTTTTTTTTTTTGAGAACCACAAAGAATTATCATAACCTGGAACAATCGCAGCAATTATCCATTGCATACCGGTATAAAAAAAAAGGTCAAAGGTAAAAACATCAATTATGAGCACCAACTAAAACGAGACCAATGGTGGTTGATGTTGTACACAGAGTAATGTAGAGGACTTTGAACAAACTGTTTGATTTAAGATAACTAAATGAAATGTGAATAATGCGATCATATAACATTAGGCTTCCGATCTCGTTGTTCAAGGTATCTTGGTTATAAGAAAAGCAAGCATGTATCTATAAACATGATCGGTAGAATCTGCCTATTAAAATCGTACTAGATCTACTATTAATTATGATTTATTAAATGAACTTAATGACTCGTTTTTTAACGATTTAAACGATGTTAGCATTATGTTTAGAATTGGTATCGTTTGCTTGGCTATTCAAAGAAATAAAGGGGAGGAGTCAATTACAAAAACGATATACATCCTGGTAACAGAACTGCGGGTGTAGTAGCTGGGCAAAGCCTGTAGCTATATCTTTATCTTTATATTTTATATTATATTGTTTTATTTCGAAATCTACCCAAGTGATTTTCCTACAAAATTAAGAGTGACAGTTTTGTATATCTTGAGGGTGGAGGGAGGGTGGATCACTATTTAATAATTGGTCAAAAAGTGAAATCTCTAATATTTGACCATTATAATTTTTTTCATAAGTATTACACAGCATTTGCAGACGTTAAGTATGCTACACAATATCCAACCATTGCCGAAGAATTGTGAAAGCAGGAATCACAAAATAAATAAAAGCATGCAATACTCCAAGTAAAATAACACAATATAAATGAATGTGAATACTAAATTCACAGTGTCGAAGTAGAAACACGGGAAAACAATAGACAAGAGTTGATATTTTCAACCCCTTTTTATATATCCGCAACCGAACAGTACTTTCTAGAACAGCGATTCTCAACCTTTTAAGCTCTGCGACCCCTTTTTACAATCTCCCACTCTGTTGCTACCCCCCCCCCCCCCGCACATACAGCAATAGAAGAGTAGACAATAGCAATCCATATTTTCGATGGTCTTAGGCGACCCCTGGCAAATGGTCAATCGACCTCCAAGGGGGTCGCCACCCACAAGTTGAGAACCCCTGTTCTAGAGCATTCTGGATTATCGTTATTGCTTAGTTTAATAAGACGTTTTATTACGTGGCATCGTGAATAAGATAAATAACTACTAGATGTAACTAAATATGTAAGCATAAGTATAAGTAGGTATGAAAGCATAAGATTTTAATTTTCACTATATTTTCTCTTGTTTCCAGACGATTCCCGAGGCGGTCACAATGGAAGCTTCCAGTCAAACTTAAGCACGTTCTGCAACTCTGCCAGTCTCAAGTCCAGCGTGAAAGACCCGGTCAGAGGAAGCTCCAGGAAACACGTGACATTTAAAGACATGGAGCGCTTCAGAAACAGCATCAAATGCCAGCCCGACGCAGGGGAGAGTGCCACGTTGCCCATGACGCAGGAGGGCGGCACCTCCCAGGGACTTATCTTCAATCCCGTTCGCCCCCAGCAAGCTCCAATGAGGGAGATGAACATTCCCGTGTCTCGGGAAAAGTCTAGCAACGACCGCTTGGCGGCGCAGCCCAACTACGGCAGCTTTTCGGGGAATCCCGTTTCTAAATATAACCCTAGGAGTTTAACGTCTCCTGCATACAACGAAAGCCTTGGGCGAGACTCTCCGAGATTGTTGACGTTTTCCACGTCAGAACCCCAGCAGCAATCTTTCCAGAATCTCTGCAACCCGAGGTTACCAATGTACTGTACCGAGGACAACATACCCAGCCCGATGCCCACGGAGGCACAACGGGACTGGAAGGCCTATCCGGTAACCAGCAGCCACGAGCCAAACAATGGGAGCATGGCTTACACTCAGATGACCTCTCCCATCGACAAACTGTTTCATTCACAGCACAGAACATCAAGCCCCTACACCGTCCAAAATATGACTGACCAAAGGCCAGCTCACCCAAAAGAGACCAGCTGGTCAGAGTTGCTCAACAACATGAACACATCGAAAGATAAACTTTTTCAGAGGGCGCCCTCCAACGCCTCTCTCAACCCCGATCCTCGCCTTCACTCGCCCGCCCCGCACATCCCACCTCGTCGTCACGACGTACAGTCACCGCTAAGGGACGTCCACGCGTCACAGGCGTCTTTAACTGGAAGAGACGTCAGCAGATTTCAGACATGCGAGCTGCCCAGGAACACCCCGTCCCATCTGGCACCCTCCAGAGACTGGACCAGCGACAGCATCGCCACCACGGAAGACGGCGATGACCAACGGTCAACGACAACGACCTCTGGGAGCTACACAATCGACAACGAGGAAGATTATTTATCATTAGAATACAAACCTAAGGACATTGTTGTATAGTAATGTAGCACATTCATTAAGATAATAGGATTATCATTGCCACTAATAAAACTCATATTATCATCATCAGTAGTGAGACAATTAACATAGCCATTGGTGAACATCTCACGGAACAATCATACGTGATACTATCAAAGTATCATTGATGAGCTTATCCATCTCACTTGCACCATTCTTGATTATGTACAATCTACGACCATCATTGATATTATCATTACCGTTTGTTAACTGATGAATATGGATATTCTGATAATTCGGGCCATTCTCATTGTTGTGTGAAACCGTAGTGGTTGTAATAAACATAGACACACGCTGAGATAAAAATATGTGGATGAAATTGTGAACGTTTTTTAGAGGAATAAAACTGATGAAATTCTTAGTCACTCGTGAAACAGACGCAGGAGTCTCTATAAATAGATTTACTTTAATCTAGAAATGTATTATCAGTAAGACATTCATTGCAGAATCAGATTTATGCCTACAATGAGTATAATATACCTTTATTATATGTATTAATGGGTTGTATAGTGTGATTGTTAACTGTGTGTGTATGCCCACCTTTCTCTGCGATATTGTAGAGGTGTCGTTATGCAGTGGCGGCATGGCGGCCATGAGGACTCATTTAATAATAATAAATCACTATTTAAGGTCATGTTATTTATCTGTTGATGTTTTCTCCCGGCCCTCAAGCATCCATCCCAGCCCAGTGGCACATTAGGGCTGGATGGGTATCACCTGAAGTTTAAAAATGTTCGCTTTCTTTTAATGCCTTTATATCGAAAGACCGAAGAATGCCAAAGCTGAGAAAATAGTTTTGAGTCTCTACTTTCACTGTTGTCTATGTGTATATGGTTATCTAAGAAAAGTGGAAGCTGTTTATTCTTTAAACCAGTATTTAAGGATTTTTTTGTGGTGACAGTGTAGTGAAATACGCTTAATTAATTAGTTTAAATAGTCACTAAATACTGTAAATAGTGGCGTTAAGAATGAGTTTGAAGAATGAGTATTTTCAATGAGTATAATGAATGACTTTAAAGATTGAAAATGAATGACTGTTGAGGGTGTGGCGAATGACTTTGGTGTATTACGTAGATGACTTTAGTCAGAGAGCTTAGTGAATGACTGTAGTGGTTAAAGTGTCTGGCAGATAGATAAATAAAAAAATGTAAATGTGTACATAGACAACTTGGGGGGGGGGGGGAAATTGGGTCATTGTGTCATTAGTAACTGAGGGAGACAATTAAGATCAAGAGAGTGAGTAGAAGGTAGGAGTGAGATAGGAGGGATTGTAAAGCGGAGAGAGAAAGAATGGGGGGGGGGACGGAGACAGTGAAAGAGGGGGAGGAGAGAGAAAGAGAGAGGGAGAGAGTTGTGAGAGAAAGAACAAATGTGGGGGGGGGGGGAAGGAACAAATGTAATTTATAATATTGACATTTGAATGCCGCCAATAAAACATGTACAGCCAGTGCAAGCGAGGCAGTTTGTCTTTAAAGAAAATGAGGGCATGCGCAGTTTAGTGTCCTGCTTTTGACTTTATTGCACAATAATTAATTGTTAATAATATTGTAATAACTTCAAGGAAGGCAACTCAACGAGACATAGATGTTTATTTACACGACATCACAGTAACACAAAACAACATCTTCATTTAGCACTGTCTCTTCCTCTTGACTCTCAACCTGGGCGGAAGTCGTTATTCTCACAATGTCAATATCCTGTTCTAGTCCGTTCACTAGAGGTGCGCACCTGTGCACTAGCCTGAATGATGGTGCGCAAGTCAGAGTCATTACAATATGTTCATGAATTAGTGTACTTTCAAATATAGAAACTGTGTATGTACAGAGGATTAAGTACAACTGTAAACAATAAATTTACATGGTCAAAGTTTGAAAGTACACCTGACACATTAGTTTGAGTGATTT
>JADKLZ010021239.1:5975-32178 GCA_021533235.1 Biomphalaria straminea | reverse complement strand
CCAGTCATTCACGACGTCCATGACTTCAACTCTCTTTACTTCAAAATATCCAACATTCCAAAACAACGAAAAAAAATGACACTAAGAATGAATCTATCTTTTAAAACCTTCCATTCATTTCACTTTCTTACCTTGTTTCACTAACAACTAATGTATTATCTTCACTATTTTTTGTGAAAGGTGTAAAATATACACGGCGAGGAGGGGAGGGCTCGGCTGTTTCATTGATCAGTTTCATCCATTTTCCTGAGGTACTGTCTAACTAATTCTGGAATCTATCAGACAAATCTCTTCTTATCTCACGATGAACTAATATGTCTGGGCCAGAGGCGTAGTCCACAGGAGATCCACCACCTATGCTCATTAAAAAACAAAAAAAGACATTTTTTTTAAATGAAAGGGGGCGGTGTGACAATATTAGGAAATTGGCGATAGAGAGGAATCTATATCACATTTTTAAAGCATGAGCCCTCCTGCACGTACGCCCCTGATCTGGACAAACGTGAAAGCATCTTCCTTAGCTCCGTCAGCGTCTTTTTTCTATGTCCCTCCGCCTCGTCTAGTTTCAGCACTACTCGATACGGCCTCGTTACGGATTTAGCGTCAATGACGTCATAGTGTATTGAAATATTGGAAAGACGAGCAAAGGATAAAACGAAGGCACGGACCTGTACAGTAGAACGTCGTTTATTCGGACGTAAGTTAGCGGGAACGTCAAATATACCTTTTTATGTCTTTTTTTGTAAGTTTTACAATTAGTTATCTAAGTGGTCGTGTTCATGTGCAGCGATAGATCAGCTATTATTTCTCTCAATAATGGTAGGCTACTCCATTCAACGCTTTGTTTCCATGTATATTTAATTTGTAATTTTATATTTACGTACGGTGCAATGCCCCCCATATGATATTTTTTTATGACGTTGCTAAAATGGAAGGTATGTAACATTCCGCTTTCAGTTATCCGATGTGAAGGCACGACCAGGAACTAGAGATTTGTTTTGTAGCAAGGGGTTAGAGTTTTGACCTAGAGACAATCACGTGACTAGTAAAAACTAGACCAGGCTTTGAGGAAGAATAGCGAAACGTAAGCGACAACTTTTGGCGGCTTATGAGAGAGGCCGGTTTTATGGATGTAGAGATTTAGCTTGACGACACTCGACGGTTGCTTTCGTTGTTATTAAAGTTGTTTATCAGCATCATTCATCAGCGTTGACAAGCTTTGTATTGTTAGCGTTTTGCCAGCGTTAATTGGATCGTTTATTCGAGTGTTACCAACACTGGACAATCGTTTATCCGGACATACCTTCTTACTTATTAAACTGGACATACCTTTTTGCCAATTAATCCGGACAATTGAGGTTATACTTTATATATAAGAAGAAAAAAAAAAGTCGTTGCATATCTTTCTAATTTTTTTTTGGAATCTAACCGTGACGGACGGACAGACGAACTGACTACTCAATACTAATAGCGGCTATTTCTTCTACGGGTGCCGCTAAACAACTTAATGACTTAAGACAAATCAATTTCGAGAGTTATATAGGCAAGAGCCACTTTTGCGCATGCGTAAAAGTGATGCTAAATTTAGCTCTTCCGTTCTTATATCAGCCTTGTTTCCCCCACCTCCATCTGTCATGTGACTTTCCATCACTTACCTATATTCTCTGGGCCACATTTAAAAAAAAATACCTTTATTATCAATTTATGCATAGCTTTATATTCCTTCATATGTTTGTGTTAATTAGGGGTGGGGGGTGCAGCTTTTAACGAACGGCGCCCGTCCCCTGAAGCCAAAAACCTAAAACCAAACGCCCGAGTTAATAAATAAATAAATAAATAAAACACGTGACTGGCCGTTATTTCTATACACACAAAAAAAAAAAAAGAAATACAAAAAAAAAAAAAGAAAAGAAAGTCATATGAAGACCAGGAGTAGGGCAGGATCATAATGTCTTCATTATTGCAGTCGGCGAGCGCCCTCTATGGCCATCTAGCGTGGCTCGCGAAGGTCGTTAGTTCGCTAGTTAACGTCCCGGAATAGGTCTCCTAGGTGTGAGCTTTATAGGCGCTTTATCCTGTAACGTCTTCTGGATCACGTGACGTCCCAGACGTCTGCTGTAATAAGCCGGGACAGAACACCGCGTTGAGCGCTGCTAAGTGAATTATTCAGCAAATGAGCCATTTGCAAGGTGCGCAGTGTTCGTGTTTCTTTGTGTGTGTTTGCGCGTGTGTGTGTTGTGTAGTTATGTGTGTTTCAAGTATGTTTCTTTCATATTTGTCTTTTTTTTTTTCTTCCTTTGACGTTTCTTCCTTTGATGATGACGACAAGAACAATTACAATAGTTTCGTTTCCCCGTCCTCTTGCTTAATTATTGATACATTTTTGGATGGCATTTTTATATACATAATTATTCTTGTAAAGCCAGTGGCGTAGCTAGGGTGTGGGGAAGAGGGGGGGATTTTGAACATTCCCCCGGACCTCCACTTGAGGGGGCCCCCAAATGAGTGTTTTTTACATTGGAAATTAATAATTACGCAAAAAGTAGGGGCCCCCAGAAGGTCAACCCCCCTCGGGTTCCCAAGCGATGGAGAATTCCTAGCTACGCCCCTATGCTCGAGATCTAGGTTATGCCCCTGGACGATGTCTGAATAATGCCATGTCCTATGTCCTTAAACAAATCTATTTAATATGCAATTAAGATAATAAGAATTGCGTTGGCATACTCCGTTACACGCTAGAAATTCAAAATTGAACCGAGCATACTACTTAAATGCAGGGACACATGGCATAGGTCTCACAGTACTTCTAAGGCTCCCTCTGGGCAAAGGATTGTATTGGGGTCTGTTAGAAGGCCAGATAAATATATATATGCTGAGAAATTTGTCTTGTTTTTTTTTAATTTTTTTTTTGTAAACACTTAGTAAAGAATAAGCCACTCAATCGATAGTGAGTATTTGAAGCCCAAATTTTTGTGGATGAGTTATAGGAGTAGACTGTTCTAGAGCTTCTGAGCTGGAGTAAAGCACTGGTATATAAACATTCCCGCTGTGGATATGTTTTAATGCAAATATTGTCTTTGGTTTCGTTTGGACAAACCAATGACGTGACCCAAGCGCGTAGTTCCCCCACCCCAGACAGCATATGGCGGCAGTCCTGACCAAAGGTCATTAAGTTAATTGACCCTCGGGAAAAGTAGGTAAACCTTGGTGCATCTCTCCCCATCCCCTGAACCGACGTTCTCGACCTTTTCGTCAACTCAGCCATCTTTGTTTTGACTGTTTTAGCGCATGCGCTCTCACGCTCAGACAGTCTCCACATCCACGCACGTGAGCTCGAATCTCCCCCCCCCCTTTCACCCCTTTCTCTAGGCACCACACCCCACACATAGTCACACATCCGACATATCTGTCGCCGCCATGTATGCCTTCCCGACACGCCCGTATAAACCCGAGAACGGGAAATTCTCATATGTGTGGACAACTCACCGGGCATATGTAAACATTACATGGATGACACCGAAAAAAAGGTGTAACAAAAGAAACAAAAAACAGCCCTCAAGGCAGCCTCCCCAAAGTCGGCACTCCCTATCAGATTTGAAAGCCACCCTCCTTCATTCAACGAATCTCTCTCCAAGTGTAGAAACGTTTATGTCCCGAGGATGACGGAAAGCAATGCCTGGCCGCGCGCGTGCGAATGATATTTTCTCTAGATCTGGTAAACTCTTCCTTTGCCTTGTTGGCCCTTGTTGGCCCTAGATCACGCACACATGGGCAGTACGTTGGTCATTAGCTTCTGTGACCTAAAGTGCCCCCGTCTCTTTGTCGTGTTACCTCCAGGAGTTCTTTGGTTTCAGTCGTTGTCTGCCCCTGACTTGTGGGGTAAGGGGAGTTAAGTTAACATTTTGTTACTTAACTTATCCCTGGACTGTCTTTCCAGAAATAATGTATTCACGTCAGAACGAAAAAAATAATCTTATGTGATTCCCCCCCCCACAAATGTGTTTTGCTTTGAGCCTGTTTTTGTTTACGCTCTCTGTTTGGTCAGCGACCATTGACGATGTGAATAAATGACGAGATTGTTGTTGTCTAAAAGCGGTGACCATGAAGGTCATCTGGTGACCTTTCTGTCCTCTTGCTGTGGGAAGATGGAGGGAAGGGGGAGTGTGAGGGAGGCGACAACTAGACACAGTCGCCCGAACAGCAAGAATGAAAAGCTTAAATAATACAATAAAGGTGGCAGGTGTTTTCCCACCATATTGGTGACTAAAATCTAAATAGAGCTTAAAACAAATACATTATTTTAAGTTCAGATCTCGCCACTTTACTGACCCCTAGATATCTATTCCTTACCGACGAAAGACTACAATCAATACAGAGTGATAGTTAAGGAAAAACCCAGACTTTACATGGTTATAGAAGGTAGCTTTTTTGTTTTGTTAGTTGGTTTTTTTTTTTAAATCCAATTAGCTTTCTCTATTTTTTTTTGTTGTTCACCACATTATAAACTTAATTTATCATTGTATATTCTTCCTCTGTAACATTTCTTTTCGTTTTATCATTTTCTACCTGGTTATTTAAAAAAATCATATTGAACATAGATGGTTTTGGATCCTGGACTTTGTAATGAACAGTAAAGACTGATATATTTTTATTTGACCACTCGCTGATGCTCCTATCTATATCTGCGACTACAAGATAACAGAGCCTGTTTAGAGAAGCCTTCGTAACAGTCTCAGAATGACTGAGTAACACACCATCTATAACATTTCTGTGTGTAGGTGTCTCAGAACTGTTGGACTTTACTAGTACACAAAGACCTGGACCTACAACACTCCGAAGATCACGCATTTCGAGTGAGCTGCAAGCTCTTGTGGGCTGCATGCGGACTCAAAAGTGTCAAGGGCAGTACTGAATAAACATTTACATTTTTTGGAACCTTTGGGCTTCCATAGGAAACAAGGACAGATCCTTCCGAAAGGATTCCAATAACTTCGGTCGTCTACAACAACAAACAATGGACAACCCCCAGTGACGGTCAAGTTTGGACAGCTTTTGAACATTTTAACGTTGCGGTTGTGTAATCCGTAAACATATGTTAGTGTCTTATGTGATTATGTTTTATTTATTGGCAATGTAAACTCTTCATTGCTGAATAAAAAAAAAAAATATCAAAAAAAAAAAAAAAATATAAAAAAAAAAAAAAAAAAAATATTCTCTGTATGTACAAGTCACGCGAATAGTGAATTAAATAGTTTCAAATTGTGAAAAAAAAAAATAAATATGTTTAAAAAAAATTAAATATGATAAGTTGATTAGAAAAAAAATTAGTTATAGCAGTAGAAAGTCAATAGAAATTTACATGTGGGGTTTAACTTTCATTTTTTATAGTAATTCTTATGTTTATGTGGTGTAAGTAACGTCTGATTTTGTGCGGATTTCTTGGAATGTGTAACGACATTAAACTGGTAAGAGAGTGTCTGCCTAATTAATCAGAAACAATAAGAAATCAATAAATAACGTTTGCCTCTCTTAGTTTGGAGGCCCATACTATTTACACTCTGTGTCTTGTGTTTTAGAACATTGATATACATAAACAGTGACCCATTAAAAAATAAAGAAAATAAATAGTCCTTGTGGTCATTGCTTCGTAACCTGACCTAGATATACAGAAATCCTTATAAGCAATAAGCTAACATAAATGTTGCAGACTAAGGCAAGCATGACATCTGAGTTTTTAACCCCAGGTCTAGCTGCAAATATCTAACCGCTTAAAATTATGTGAGAAAACAAGAAGTTAATCTCTTGTTGTCGAGTTGTTTAAGGGGGAAAAAAACCAAGCCGATTCAATAATAAAACTTAACAATCCTGTCAATGTTTGAGGGGAGGGGGGGTCAGGACGTTATGAAAGATGTCCACGTGTTTAGGTCATAAACTAAAATGACTTGTCCGGTGTGGGGGGTCTGCTAACGATGCCCCTAGCCCACGTGCGTCCATAAATTTGTGGCCATGGGCCATACGGGAGTAATTAGGTGGACAAGATGAAAGATCTGAACATTATTTACTGTCTGGAGTTTTGTATGTGTAACGTTAAAGGTGGTTATAGTGTCGCAGATAAAAAAAAAAAACACCAAATGAATCATTGTACAGTAAAACTGAAACATTTAGGAAATCACTGTTCCGCAAGTCTGTAACATCCAAGGAATCACTGTTCCGCAAGTCTGTAACATCCAAGGATTCACTGTTCCGCAAGTCTGTAACATCCAAGGAATCACAGTGCGGTAAGGCTCCAACATCGTGACGTCATACCTTTGACGTAGCAACGAGCTATTGGTCTAAACTGCCCACAGGATGTGACGACGCAGGTCCGTGTGCAGTCCTTTTATAGCGGTTGGTCTCAGTTGATCCAATGTGATAGACCAACTAGAGTGAGTAATTTTATTGAGTTAGTTTGTCAGCGACTTGAAGAGGGAGATTGAGAGAGAGAGAGAGAGAGAGAGAGAGAGAGAGAGAGAGAGAGAGAGAGAGAGAGAGAGAGAGAGTCGGCAAGTGAACTTACACAGATCAAGATTTTGTTGGACTCTCGTATAGAATCACCCCCAGTCTGTACGTGAGGCCACCAATAGCTTTGCAGATTCGACCATCACTTGGTGCTGTTGTGTCCACACACATACACTGAGTCTACGTGACGCAATCAGAAAACATGGCAGACAATTTTGGAGAATGAGGTGTTGGATTTTTTTTATTCTCTCTTCACTCAATGAAATTCCTATGGAACTATAGAAACCAGGTCGAGCGACGTGACTGACCAGCCCATCAATGCAATTGCTGTATGATCATCTTAATGTACTAAAACATTCGGTTACGCGAAGTGGTGTCCAGACCACGGACCGCGGGACACATCCAGCCCGTAACGTGGTTCAATCTGGACCACATGACATAATGATACTAAAGAGCCCTGGCTCTATTGCGCCCCATAATTTATTAGGTGTTTGAAATTGAATGGTCGCATGGCCTTACAAGACATTGAACAACTGGTTAAATGAAACTAGTGGATAAGAGGAAGAATAGGTTCATCTGGGTAAGACTTGTGCATTCGTGTCTAGGTCTTTATAAACTGTGTCAACAGGATATTATTGTTTTTTTTTTTAGCTTCAAAAAGCAACGACAACTTTCAAATGTATTCAAAATATATTCAAAGTATTTAAATTTAATAGAAATAGCCACATTAATATTGAATTTTACCATTAATCGCAACATCAACATTTAAATTTTCTAGAAATAGCTGCATAAATATTTTATTTGACTACAATTAATCAAATAAATATTCAATTTAAATAAAAATAGCCACATAAATATTAAATTTTATTTAAAAATTGTCACATAATCAATTTTACTGAAAAACAAAATAAGCACATAAATATTCAATTTTACTAAAAATAGTCACATAAATATTCAATTTTACTAAAAATAGCCACATAAATATGGAATATTACTATAAATAGCCACATAAATATTCTTTTTTACTATAAATAGTCACATAAATATTCAATTTTACTAACAATAGCCATGACTGTTAAAACTAGGTTTTTCGCTCCTTGTGTAATGTTGGAAAAGCTTATTTTAGAATGATTATATATTCAAGATGAAATAATAATCGGGGTCAGTTTAAATAGTTTCACACTTCATACAAAATCTACTTTTATGAGTCTATTATTGAAATTTAAAGTCATATTGTCTTTTTATTGTCTATATTTTATTTCTTCATGATGTATGCTTGAGGACTTATTTTACTTCGCAAAGAGAAATTGTGTTGTTTCATTTAACAAGTATCTCCGCAACTTAGTGGAATCAGTGACTCATCGGACATCATTTCTGAAGAGACATGGACACGTCAACTACCACGACAGACCTCATCCATCATGCTGTGTATGTCTTTGGGCGCATCAATGGAAACTGTCACACTCATATCAAAGACTTCAACAACCTTTTACCTTTCCCTATCCTTAAGTCTGTTGGACCGTTGGGGCACCAAGCAAGATTCGTCGACCGTCCTTCTCCATTCCTCTCTGTCCTTAGCCTTAGTTAGAACCTCATTCAATGACATGCCCGACCATTCTTTTATGTTGTCCTCCCATCGCTTTTTCTGTCTGCCTCTTCTTCTTTCTCCTGGTACGGTTCCCTGAATAAAGGTCTTTGCGAGCCCCGAAGATCTTGTGATAATGGGCATAGATTTTTAGCTTGCGATTTTGTTGTATAATACATCGTCATGGGATCCATCCGCTGCAGTAACCCTGTCTGTAATCTCATGGTTTGTGATGTGGTCTTCAACAGCTTGCATAACAAAATTAGGACTATTTTAAAATATAGATTTATTGTTCTTTTGATGGAACGCATGTAATGTATATAAAAAAAGAAACAAGAAAGTATTGGAAACATATTTAGATTTTTAAAAATAGAATTAGTGTAGTAAAATGTAGTATGAATCAGTACTAACTACTAACAGACACTTACGATACACGTGACTCTAAGTGATTATAGAAGAGGCTGGCAGAGACATGTGTGTGCTACAGTTGCGCCAGGAGATCGATATCTGAGTAATGTTGTGGTCATTTAGTTTTACATTGTGTACACTTATCTTTAGATCTATAAACTGCATTGAACAGGAATACCCTCGAGTATACGCTCCCGTTGTGGGCAGGTTGCTGTGTTCAATGTTTTATAAGGCTGGAAGAGGGAGGATAAGGGGAGGGGAGGGGGGATTATTCAACCGTACGTCATAAAGAGTGGATACGTGAACGCAGGGGAAGTAATAATGAATAAAATATTAATCAAGTCATGGCCCTTGCTTTTAAAGACTCCCGGGAATGTACAAAGCTGTCTTCAGACTATAAATATTACAGAGATTTATATGTTACAAATTGTACACACAGATTTTTTTTGTGTGATTCGGTCTCTGTTGCTCTTTCTTCATTCATTTAACTCTGCAACCTTCCCTCTTTTTATCACTAACTCTCTCTCTCTCTCCCTTTCGTTCCAATTTCACGTTGTCCCATCCTCTTACCTCCTCTATGTTCTTTCTTCTCCTTTTTATTTACTCTCTCCTCTCTCTCTCTTTTTCAGTTTCTCTCTCTTTATCTCTTTTTCTTTCTCGCTCTCTTTCTATCTATCGCTTTCTCTCTCCCACTTTCTCTCTTTCGATTCCTATAAATGTTGGGTTTTTTTTTCCAAGGGAGACTATATAAGCAATGATATTGGGCTTCTTTGCCAGGTAGTAGTGGTTTGAATAATAAGTTTCATTTTCTCATAGGTCAGCCAAGGCTAACGAGTCCCTCTTGCTCTACAAGCGACTAGAATGTAATACACAAACCCAAATTATGTCTGTTCTAAAAATAAACAAAAGAAATTAGGAAATCACATTAGATAGAGTGGTTAGGCGTTTGGCTTCGGAACCAGGAGTCCTGGGTACGAATCTCGGTAAAGACTGGGATTTTTGAATTTCGAGATTTACAGGGCGCCCACGAGTCCACTCAACTCTAATTTGTACCTGCCTTAAGTTGGGGAAAGTAAAGGCGTTTGGTCGTTGTGCTGGCCACTTGACACCCTGCTCGTTAACTGATGAGCAAAGAAACAGATGACCTTAACATCATGTGCTCTATAGATCGCAAGGTCTGAAGGGGGAACTTGACATTAGATTCATTTTTATTAACAGCTCTGTGAACAATAGTGTGTCTATATTTAGATCAAGGCATCGATGCTATCGATCTGATGATTCTGATCACATATTTTTAGGAGCCTGCACTCTTGCTTTATTTTCGTCCCCCCCTTCCTTTTGTTCTTTTTTTTTTTGTCGACGGTCTGCTTCCACATCGTTTTGAGCTCTTCACTTAACTTCATTGACCACTTCTCACTTGACCAATGTCCACTTCACTCGCTCTGGGTCCCCCCCCGCTGACCACTACCGTCGTCCTAGCACCGTCTTTTTTTTTTTTTTTTTGCTTTCCTTTCTTCATTTTTTTTTTGAGGTTGATTGTGTCCACCGCTCCCCCTTTCATCTCACGTGCTGCCGCTGTGTCCACTCTGGGCACGTGCTTGGCGTGGACGTTTAACGAACTTGTTATCGATTTTGCCACTCGTCCTTTTAATGCCCCCCCCCGCCCGCCACCCTTTCCACCATGGCGCCCTAGTACACCACAAGCAGATATTTTTGGTCAACGCCACTAACAGCAGGTGGTAGGCGAGGTAATAAAATATACATATATATATATATATAAATGTTTGTCCCCGAAGGAGGCTTTCTACGTTTTATCAATTAAACAAGGTTTCAATATCCTTGACCTTTTAAAATGTGCTCTTTACACAAACAATGACCTTGACCTCCTGCGTTCATCGACACGGGTGGGAGAAGCTTTGGACAGTTGATAGGGATACGCATTTCTGATTTTCATCAAGACGCTTCCGTGTTCGAACGAGACTGATCTATAACAGCCCTGTTGTTGTGGGCTAATCGTGTAGGCTATCTGACTGCACTTCTATCTCAATTATTACTCTACATTAGCCATAGAACATAACAAGTTTAAAAAATATACTTAATAAAGACTGTCACTGTTATAAAATAACATTTTTTATTTATCACTGGGATATCCGTCCAGTCTTCGTAAACGTCGCTATCTCTAACTAACATCCAAAACAAAACTATCCTATCGCCATGTTGGTCTCTTGTTCGCCCAAGTCTACTACGTCATTAGTCTGTCTTACTACGTCACTACTTTTACCGTCGCTAAAAACAACACACAATATATTTGTCTAACAGAACTTAACATACTTTCTAAACTAGGACATAACACAGTCATCCCCATGGTATACACATGAAGGTTTAAGCCAGTACGTAATACACTTTGTATAGCGATGCCAGAACCGTATAAAGCGAACAAACGAAAATCCTAAATACTTTATAATGAAATAATTAGATACATTGGTAATATGATTCTCAGTTAAAATGAAAAGATAACAAGCTACAATGAAACTATAATACAGTGATAATGTATGGAACAAATACACAATAATAGTATATGGTATCTGGTCGTGTGGTAAGCACTCTGGCCTGTCGTCCAGTTGACTCCTTGGTCCCGGGTTCATATCCTGCCCCCTGCCATCCCCCGTCGTCCTGCGGGAGGTTTGGACAAGGAAGTAGAAAAGGTTATCTTCAGCTGTGAAGAGCCATCTGAAACATTTAAAACATTTTCAATGATGCCAAGATGCAAGAATAATATGATTATATGCTATTAATATGTTAAAATATTATATTCTCAATGTTTTGTTCTCATATATATACTTCATGGTACTGTCAGCCAGATGAATACGTAGCAATACAAAGATGAAGCCAAATGTTTTTAGAAGTGCCCGACCTTTGTGAATGAGTAGTTGTAGCTGATTCGTAGCGTTAATTTATTTTTTAAAATTTGATTTTATATTTATAAATATTTATGCTGAAGGTCGAAGAAGTCTTTTCGTAAATTTTGTTGTTTTTTTCTGCAGGAGGTAGATCTTGTATGTCAGCCAAATCTTGGGAATTCCAGACCATTTCAAAAGATTTGGCAAATGAAATTTGGCTTACATCTCTAAACTTAACTGTCCTTTGACCCAGTTCCTTAGTGTAGTACACCAATCGGTAATGAGCGCTGGGGTAGAGTATGGTGTGATGGGGGAAGGGGGAAGGGGAGCTCGGGGCGCCTGTCACTTTCAAGTAGGGCACCCTCAGCATGGGGTGTCAGGTTCTGTAGATTGACCTTCACATAACGATCCCCGCACTTGGCAATTTCTCCTAAAGGAAAGAATCAGTGGGGGGTGGGGGGTGTAGGGACGGGTACGAGGGCTAATAGCTGACTTCTCACGAGACCCTGCATTGAATACGTCATTTTGTTACCTCCCCCCTTTCCTCCACTCCACTCATCCTCCAACTTCAGTCCTCCCTCTGGAACTACCCTGATAGATCAGGATTAAAGCCAGCTTAGAACCAGTTTGTGGGTCACACGAAAGACAAAAACACCAAAAAAAAAAACAACAAAAAAAAACGCGAGAAATAAGAATGAGAAAAGTCAGAGAGAGAGGGTGCGATGGGGTGGGGGGGGGGGGAGTACACTGATGTTGTAAGGAACAGATGACAAGTTCAAACACCCGGCCTCTTTCCTTTTACCATCAGGCAGCTGTCATACCAAGAAGGGGGGGGGGTTGGCGAGGTTCCCCAGATCGTATTTGACATTTGCATTGTTCAGGTTTCGCCCCTGGCGACATTCCGTTAGAGGGACGTCGTCATCATGACGTCAGCTTTGTCATGTGTGCGAATGGTTTGGTACCATGAACCCCCCCCCCCCCCCAAAACAGGCCCCCTCCCCTCACGCGATTTGGCATTGAGTGTTCAAAGAAGTCGATTTTATTTTCAATAAATGAAATAATGAAATCGTAGCAATGTTTTCTAGCACAGAGGGAAGAAATGTGTTCTGAAAACAACATTCCTGTTGACGTTGTCTTGACAATACAAGGCGAGATAAAGATTTAGGTGGATATCTCCATACATTCAAATTTAACAGACAAACAAGATTCCGAAATTTCTTCTATGCCGCCGACGAATCTACAAACTTATCAGAAACCGCTCAAAATCTTGGTATTAATTCGCGGTTTCATTCAAAAATCCGTCTGCGGCCAATGTTTCAAGTGCCCAGACAGAGCTAGAACTGGTACTGGTTGACTTACGAAGCTAAACATCCCTGCTTGACACATTTCCAGTGATTCAGATGATGGATGTCTACGCTGAGTGGCTTGCAGAAACATTTCTAAATCTCCGAAAACAAGAGTTAACAATGATAACAATAATTTACTTATTTGTGACAACAAACCTTTTCAGTGATGAATCGGGGAAACACATTTTACGTAATTGTCTTACGGACGAACATCTAAAATTCTAGTTTCAGGCTCCAACTGGGCGTCTCATCTGTATGGCTAGATATTTAAAAATGGGTTTATGATAAACTTTCATGAATTAATGTAAGTTATAGATAGTTTCTAATACAAATGGTCTAATGTCTATTTCCTATTTTTATTTTATTTTATTTTTATGTGGCCCGCGACACGACTGTCAACAATAAAAATGGCCCGCCGACCGAATGAGGTTGAGCATCACTGATCTATTGTATTCGGATTTCCGAAAAATTTAAAAATTGCATGATCTTCAGTCTTTAGAGATTAAACAAAACTCATAGACATAAATAAAGTACACACAATTGCAATTCACAAATTTTCGTTTCATAAAATAGTCTTATATTTATTTATGTCTATGTTGAGATTCTACTTCGCGACCTTGACATTGTTAAGCGAATTAATATCTCCATTAATATGTACTTACATTTGAAGCTCTAAAGTTTTAAAAGTACAAAGTAGTACTTCGAACACCGCCTTCAACAAACTCAAAATGTTTATTAAGATGGAAATGTTTTGCGACCTAAAACTCACGCATGCGCGCAGCCTCCTAACGAATGAAAATTTGCCACCGCGGAAGACGCACGGGTGTGGCCTTTCGTTCAATTTGGTTCCTGCCTGTCCTGACGGCCGGGAAACGAAGATCTTGTCCAGATGTCCAGGAAAACATTGAGCAATGCGGCTGTCGCACAAGAGGGCGCTTGTTTAGGATAGGGGGATGTTTACGATTGGGGAAGCGTAGGGGCATATTGACGTTGTACGATTTAGCATAAAATTCACCAACCTCCACCCCCCAGAAGGGTAAGAGAATATCGTTCTAAAACTAACCCTACATTCAGTAAACAAGAATACTTCAGAGGAACTCGTTGCTAAGCGACTTGATATTTGTGTATGTCTCTTTTTGCATTTACATCAACATATGGTGGTCGTTTTTGGCATCAAAACGGCTGCGCCTAAACGTCTGGTACCTTTTAGGAACTATGTTTATTTAAATTTATTCAAGTTTATTTTTTGAAACACCTTTTTGTTTTTCTTTTTAAATATTGAGCTGTGAGATGGAATGTTTGCGACTTTAAAACTCTCTTCCAAGTTTAAACTTTGACTTGCCAAAAAAAAACCCCACAAAAATGTTCCAGTGAAGTGGATGTTGCAAAATGGTTCGACTTTCTTTATAAACATATACAGCTTGTCAGGTCCAGCACCGGACTCTGTTACCATGGAAATAAGTACATTTAGAATTTGATCATATCAAGCTGATTTCTGTTTCGGAGATATTTTGTTCCATTCCCTCCTACCCCTCTTTATCCAGAGGTCTTATTCCCCCACCCCCCACCTCAAACACGTACACACAGACACATATGTACTGGCCAGAACTCTTTCTTTGGCTTCGGGGTCAAAGCTTGTATGGTACCGGTCACTCGGTGGTCACTCAGTGTTATCCTACAGTTATGCTAATATTGACAGATAAGCGGCAAATATTTTTTCCAGTAGCCCTACACAAATTGCGGTCACTAGTGGTCACTTCGCTTTAGATTTCTAATCCTCTTCCAGGGACTGGTCAATCAATGAGGAGAAAAAAAAAATAACAAGACCCCGACGGAAACACGATCGTATAGGGAGAGTGCTTGGATTAAGGATGTAGTAGGCCTGGCGGTCAATCAAATGTAGTGTCCATCTTTCGGTCAGCTCCTAAGAGTTGATCGTTTTTTTACAACTCTGGAATAAAAATAACTATATACATTGACGCCGCTGTCTCTAGTATTCAAGTCTAGATATTTTGGTGGATGGCTGTCTGGTCGTACGATTCGCGCGCTGGATTGTCGTTTGGACCTATGGATGGTCCCGAGTTCAAACCCTGCCCGCTCCCATCCCCGTCGGCCTGCGGGAGGTATGAACCAATAAGTAAACTTTCTTCAACTCTGAAGGGACATCCGAAATATGGAAAACATTTTACAAACACTTCAGAAAAAGTCCGATTCAGATTTCAATAACTTTATTATAAAATGATTGGCTGCATAGTGCTGTGGTATATACTTCGGACTGCTTTCACGATGGTACGAGTTTAAACCCACTGCCATCCCTTCTCCGGCATGGGGTTTGGGGAAGGACGTAATGATCGTCATCTCTAAATAAACGTCCAAGACAAAGACAAACAAAAACGTCCCACCTTCAGACCTTGTGATGATGTAAAGGTCTTCTGACCTTTAACGAGGCTTAACGAGGGTGTCATGTGGCCAGCACAACGACCAACCGTTTTTACTTTTCCCCAACTAATGTCATCCACCCATTAAAGCTGGGTGGAGCTCAGAGGCGCCCAAAGATCCCGAAATTAAAAATCCCAGTCTTGACCAGGATTCGAAAACGGGACCCCTGGTTCAGGAGCCAAGCGTTTTACCTTAAAAAAAAAGGTCAAACTGAGTTCAACGATGAGATTAGAAAGACTAAAATAAAGCGTTAATTTGTAGCTCTGGATAGATGAATAATGAACGACGTGATGAAGTGATAATCTTATCATCTCCAGAAGTGAAGCATCCATCTATCATGCTGTCTCCTCTCTCACAACTGGCTAGATGTTCCGGTAGCTTTATTAACATTTGTTGTGTAACATGAGATCAACGATCTTTAGGTTCTGCTTTAGAAAAATACCACCTCCAGAAAAAAAAAAAAATTGAACATTTCGTTGATTTATCACTTCTGTATTTACAATGCCTCTATTCAATTTGCAACTTCATGGAAACTTCGAAAACATTAAAACTGGGTGGATGACACTAATAAAAAAAAATGGCTCTAACGATTGTCTTAGAAATTAGCAAGTTAATGTAGATCTCTATCGCTGACAACGAACTACTGGCTAGTCGGCCTCACTTGGAAAAACTCTTTTGGAATACTCTTTTGGAAAATATGACATAAGCATATCTACATATAGCAATACTTATTGTTTTTAACGCGATATTTATTTGTCTGAATCCTACATTTAGATTATGAGGCCGTTTCTATTGAAATGATTTTGTTTAGTATCTGATAGTTGCAGAATCTTTGTTAACCTTCATTGCAATCTCCTATTGGCGGGTCTGTGTCTGTTCTATAATCCCATCCAGTTACGTACATGTCAAGACATCCCTGTGGGTCTGGCGGCCTCTGTCGTCTGTTAAGCCATTTGTCAGATCCAATGACGAAGGGACGCCGGGATAGGGTCAGCTTTGTTTATCTTGGGGGAAAAAAACGCACGTGCAGCACTTTTTGTAGATAGAATGGATTGTGGAATAGATGGTTTCAGTAGAGAGTGGGTACGGAGAGAGAGAGAGAGAGGGGAGGAGAAAGAGGAGGAGGAGAGAGAGAGAGAAGGAGGGAGGGAGGAGAGAGAGAGAGGGAGAAAGAGATAATTTTATTGCTCCAAGCCCAGTCCAAACAATTATTGACCTAAAAAACTACTATAACAATATAGATAAAAATACAAATAACATACACACTAACAGTCACAACCAAAGCTTGAAAAGGGGCGCCTTTGTAACCCCCTTGACTGAAAGTGGAAGAAATAAGATTTCAAATCTATAGAAGCCCGACTCTAATGTCCCATTGGTGTAAATGATAGGATTTTCATATGGATTGGAAATGCATCTTTCATGAAGGAGCTCTTCAAAAGATGGTGGCCGTGTTTGAGGGATGCAAGGTGATTTTTTTTTAGTTAGTTTTGGATTCAATTAAATCGATCTCGAGATAGTGTGCCCTTTAACCCTTGTGGTTTATGCTCCTTGACTATTATAAGTTGAACTTTGCTCTGCAGATCTTGCACAATTATTGCAATATTGTCTTGGACATTTTAGCGTTTCTCTCAACTGGACATGTACATGTTTTGTCTCTGGGTTAATAAACTTGTCAACATGGACAGTAAATCAACCACAAACTTACAGGTTTTGTTTTGACAATGCACCCCGCCCCCCCAGATCCAACGTTTTTTTTCTTATATATAGATCGATGTTTGAAATTTTAATGTAGATAAATATTTTGTTAAAGTTCCCCTGACATAATGATGTTCCTCTGTTGACCTGATTGCGTCGTGGGTGGTTGTAATAACTCTAAGTTCTTCTAGTTTTCTGCCTCTGTCTCTCTCCATCTCTCTCCCTCCCTCTCTTTATCCCTCCCTCTCTTTGTCCCTCCCTCTTTCTATTCCACATAACAAGCACACACACTTTCTTCCTCTCGTTCTCTCTCTCTCTCTATCGACCACAGTTTCTTCTTTATCTTCCTTTCTTCGTCTACTCATCTCTCTTTCTCTCCCTCTCTCTTTATTCCTCTCGCCCCTTCTCTTTCCTATCCTTACTCTATCCCCTCCCCCCTCTGATCTCTCTCTTTGTATATTAATCTCTTTCTGAAAGGCGGGACAAACAAACAAACAAAAAAAGATTTCATGACCCAATGTATTCAAAAACTTTTTGAAATTAAGGTGTAAACGTTAAAATGATTTAGACATAGTTTTCTATTAGATCCAACTACTTTATTAAAAATACACACGATCTTAGCAGGAGCCAGAGGTCTTGCTTGTTGAACGCTGAAGTGAACATTCTTACATATATTAGATAAGCAATCATGGGCGCCCGCAGGGGGGTGCAAGGGGGTGCATTTGCACCCCCCTGGATTCTGAGTAGCCAAATTCTAGCCATTTTTTCGCACCACCAAATAAATTAACTTCTAAGTAGCAACTGAACATGTAGGCCTCCACTGGTTAATGTAGTAGTAGATTAGCTAAGGGCCTAGGTGTAAAGTGAGGATGGTCAACCATATACTAATGGGGTGGGGTGTCTTTTCTTTATTATTGTAACAAGAAAGTGGAAACTACTAATTTGAGCCGTGGGTGGCAGCTAGTTTCCAGAGCCGGTCCTACAGAATGCGGGCCCTATGCGAAACTGATTGCGTGGGGCCCATTCTTGGTAGGGATAATGATAAATGAGAATTAAGATTTAGTATTAAAAAATAAATTGATCTTCGCATTTTATTCATACTTTACGAAGTACAAAATCACTGTCAAATTAAGTTTACGAACCATCTACGATAGATAGTAGTTTTCCAACAAAAAGCCGATAAACATTCAGATATCTTTTAAATCTGCTATTGACTAGAAAAATATCGTTTTTCTCTTTTAGAGGTCGAGATAGATTTATATTTTTATTTGTATGTCCGTAATTATCTAAGTAAATTAAGTATTTGAACTTCATATTTCGGTTAAAATTCGCCTTATTATCACATTTTTTTTAATGAAAGCTAACAATGCCGTTTATTTTAATCGAGAGATGGATTTTTATTATATTTTTTATATTTTTTTATTATATTTTTTATTATATTGAATGACACCCCAAAATTACACTTTTATCTGTTAAAGGCGATTTGCATCAGTTTTTAGAAGATTTTTAAAATTTCAGGAGGTTTCCTATATATATATATATATATATATATTCCTATATTTTGCAACTTCAGGAGAATTCCATGAACCCTTTAATGATAATTTAAAACTATTTAATACACATAGAATTCGCGAGGGGGCTATGGAAATGCGGGGCTCACTCCGGCCACATAGGTTGCAAAATGAATTCCAAACTTTTAGATATATATACATTTAGTTGAAGATTGCATTGCCAAAAACACTTTTGATAAAACTTTCAAGTTCCATATTTTTACAATTAAGGTTAACACTGTTCAGAAATCAAAAACTAATTAAGTTAATGTACACGTGACTTGTATTTGTAGAGAATTTTTTTTTATTCAGATTATATATTCGTTTACAGTAACACACAAGACAAACAGGTTAACGTATCCACGTCCAGACCATATAATACTGTTGGGCAGTGAAGGTTATTGAGGGGTTGTATATAGTTCATGATTAAATACACTGTTAATTGTAATATACCTGCTGGAGTTCATAAATTATAGAGTCATAGTTGCAGATATAGGAGCATTAGCGAATTGTCAAAACAAGATCAGTTTTTCATGTTCTTTACAAAGAGCGAAGACCCAAAATTGTTTATAGCTTTCACTGATTGTGTTGATGTGTGTACCAGTTGACAGATCAGGCATTCCCATCCCAACTCTATAATACTGTTGAGCAGAGAAGTTGTGAACAGTTCATATTAAATACATTGTTCATTGTAATATATCCACTGGAGTTCATCAATTATAAATTCATAATTTGTTTTTTTAAACTCATTTTTTCACAATTAAGGTTAACATCGGTCAGAAATAGTGCAAACTTGACAATGAGGGTGAACACTGTCTTTTTCTTAATATGTAACAAAGTTGACTTAACCAACTTCTTGCACTAGACCAGTATCCAACACTTTACAATGAAAAGTTGGGCTGATCAACAATGCTCCTGGACGTTGCAGTACTCTAACAGTATTTGTAGAGAATTTACTATTCAGAACAAAAGCATACCTTGCTAATAACGAAAGATAATTTCCAATATGATTATAGCGTTAATTCACGTATCAAAAAGAGTTTTTATGTACCGTCATTTTGTACAAATAAATAACAAACAAAAACAAACGTTATCTAGTAGAGATTTCCATATAGATCTAGATTACATCTATATTATTATTATTATATTTATTATTACAAAAAGCCGATAAACATTCAGATCTGCTTTTTTTAGAGATCGAAATTGATTTAAATCTATATTTGTTTGCCAGTGACCATTAAAGTAAATTTAGTATTTAAACTTCTTGTTTTTGGTTAAAATTCGCCTTATTATTTCATTTTTATTAAATGAAAGTTGACAATGCCTTTTATTTTTTAAATTGTGAGTAGGTATAGCAATTTCCATTTTGAATGACATCCCGAAAAATGTCTGTTTATACATATAACTAGAAGGAAATGAGAAGGCTGACACACTCGCCAAGAGTGGAGAACTAACTCACAAACTGCACTCTACCCGGAAGAAATGAAGAAATTAATTATAAATAAAACAAATGAGAAATGGACGAGCTCACATCCAAATCAAAAGAAATATGATGCTTACTATAAGCTATCCCGACAAGATCAACGTCTAATCTTTCAACTTAGAACCAGACACAACAGAATGTGACAACACATGTACCGGAAGCTCAAAATTGGTACCAGTGACATATGCCCATGTGGAGTGTCACCAGAGAATGTCGACCAAGTCCTCCAAGACTGCTCTCTTTACCAAGAGGCCCTTATAAGACACTGGCCCCAAAACACCCCAATAGTAAGAAAACTATAAGGAGAGCTCCCTGACTTGAAAACCACTGTGCAGTTTATCTCATATATTGGTGTAGTGATATGAACAATCCAACATAACAATGAGAACGAAGATGAAGAAGAAGAAGTCTGTTTATAAGGAGGTTTGCATGAGTTTTTCTAAAGTTTTTATAATTTTAGGAGATTTTCATGGCGTTTTCGTATATTTTGCAATTTCAAGAATTTCATTAACTCTTTAATAATAATAAAATATTAACTTAAAATGATTTAATTTAATAATTTACACCTAAATTGTTCGCGGGGTCTATGAAAGTGCGGGGCCCACTGCGGCCGCATAGGTCGCAGTGGCCTAAGACCGGCCCTGCTTGCTTGCACCCCCCTGCGAAAAATCCTGCGGGCGCCCATGTAAGCAATAAGCAAACCATGTTCTATATTAAACGACCTAACTAGCTTTCATTTTTTAACAATGAGGGTCCAAGCTAGTTACGGGTATTAGATACTTCCGGTGAAAGAATAAAACGTCACAGTACGTCATCTCTATCACATTCTAATCTCGTACCCAAGTTTTCTGATAAAAAAACAACAAAAAAGTTAGTGCTTGATTATTACTTTGTAATCAAAACGTCACCTCTGTCGTTTTACTTCTGCGTATGTTTCCTGTCCGGACGATCCACAAAGAATAGAAAAAAAAGTCATTTTAATGCAAACGATTTATTAAGTGCTAGTGGATAAAGTGCTTGGCCAGGCTTGGTTGAGCTTTGCGCATTTCGCAAAGGGCGATAAGGCAGCGATCTGGTATTGAACAAGGACCATCTCCGTGCTCAAGTCGTGCCCAATCTTCATGTCACCCAAACTGACAACCGAGGTCACAAGAAGGTCAGGCAGACATTACACAGCAACAGTAATAATCCTGGCAACTGTTCGGAGTTAAAAGAAGCGATGACGTTATTTCTAAATTGTGCTGCTGTTCTTATATAAGCACCTACTCTCCATATAGAAATGGCTTGAATAAATCTACAAGATCTTGGTTGTCAAATTAGATGATTTGTATCACGCTTCTATGAGATTACCTAGGTACAATGCAATATTGTAATCCTTTGATGTCAAAGTTAATGTATCAGTTAGATGACATTTAATGGTTTCCAGGACTACATTGTATTTAATGCTATAAAATGGCATTGCGCTGGTCACGTGACACCCTGATTAATTTTTATTCAAAAAGGCGTTTCGACGTAGCATGACACAATAACATGCATTTTCAAAAAGTATCTTTCAGCATAACAGGTACACATCTTTACACATCTACTTTGATCTACACACATCAACACAAAATTAATAATATATGCTCTTGCATCGGACTTTGGTTAAATTTACTATTATTTTTTTTTGCATATTATACTAAATGAGCCGACCCGCGGCGTAGCATACGCCCTCTGCCTCTTTTTTTTTCTTCTTCTGAGCCTCGCTCTCTGTCACCGCGAAAGCAACATGGGATAACTCTAGTCTGACTTGCAGAAATAAAAGAGTTATGACTTTTTCAGCGTGGTGTCCTGCTTGGTTGGACGACGAAGAGAATTATATATAGATCTAGAGATGATTTATAGCTGTAAACTATTTATTTTGTTATGAAATAAAAAAAATGAATAAATAGGAAGTACATACTAGTCGAGAATATACAAAATTGAATGTCCACTTCGTATTAAAAAAAAAGGCTTGAATAGAAATACTTTTTTTTTTTTCTTTTCAAGTTATTCTTTGCACTTTTCGTCAACACCAATGCTGCAGTTATCTAGTTACAAGTACCTCGTTTCTGCATGCGTTGCCCCCGAAAACAACCAGAGAACTGTAACTGTTTAGCATTGAGTTGCATCATCACTCGAACATTATCAGAATTAAAAGGTGCCCTTGATTAAAACCCATGCGCATCGATTCCGCGCATGTCGTATTGTGTGTGTCAGTTGTGATCACGTGGTCATTTCGAAATGACGTAACAACAATAGCTTTCTTCTTCTTTTTTTTTTTTCATTGGTCGGTGGCCAGATTTTTCTTAAAGCTCTTTGTTGGGAGCCGCCAAAAGAAATTGATAGCCTCAACACTTTTTTTAGCTTCATCTTTTTGTGGGCCCGATATGCAAATATTGCCAAGGGAGGCGACCGTAAGGTGCATCGAATAATATTTTGTGCACTCTGTATGTATAAACGAATACACACACAAGCCACACACACAGGCCACACACACACAGGCCACACACACACAGGCCACACATACATGGACAATAAAAAAGATGTGTCAGTTTAAATTTGTGGTTAAGCAGACGAGGTAGACCAGTGGTTCTCATTCTTTTCAGTCGCATTCCAATCCATGCATCATATTAATCATACTCCCCCCCCCCCCCCCGCCTCCTCAACCACAGGGAACATTGAGATTCGATCTTTTGGGCCCGAGGCTTTTTTAGACTTCGCAGCATAAAGAATTCGCCGAGTTTTAGAATTCAGCGTGTAGAACGACTCGTACGCCATTTTGCCCTCACAAAAAAAACTAGTAGCTGGCAGTAGTTGGCTCTGAACGAGGCAGTTGGAGACTGAAGCCAGTGAGACACGTGGTCCAAAGGGTGGTCATTTGCCGAAAACAAGCGCAGAAGACGAGGACTTAAAGGGCCCCACGGAACAGCGGCTTAGTCTGAAATAGATGTGACAAATATGTAGGTCGCAACTTGCATAGTTACGTGGAACACTACACTCATCCTGATTTAAAGATATGGCCATTGCATTCATAGAGGATGGAACATCATTGCGCTTTCTAATAAAAGTCTTGAAAATAGGACACTTCAACCACATGCAGCATCATAGGACACTTCAACCACATGCAGCAGCATAAAAAATGTAGGGTCCATTTCTTACCCTACCCCTCCCCTTCCTTTGACAGAAGTGATCAGTAAATCAACTATCTTATGGCCTACCTTTTTTACTCCATAGCTACCCCTTCATTTCTCCTTAAGGTCTCACATTCTTTTTCTTCAAAATAAAATGTTTCATATGCTCCCATTAAAACATTAAATTCAGATAGGACAAGTTCCCCGACTTGAGAACCACTGATATGGACAAAAACACTTGCTAAATCCTCCTCACATCTGGCTCTATTGTTTTTGGCTTTCACCTCTCCCCTTCCCCCAGCGTGCAGACAGCGTTCTTCTCTCCCACATGTCTCTGGCCAATGGAACACAATTTATCAAATGGCTCTGAATTGCATCAATTTCATGAAAAAAGCGTTTTCATATCAATTTGACAAATAGCGATGTTAGGCTACAAGGCACTTCTCTGTCATCCTGTCTGTGAGCCGCCCCAACTTCTTTAAGACGCCCTACATCCTTTATCTTTTTTTATTGACACCCGGCGCCCAAATCATACATCTTGCTCTTGACCTCAATATTTTTAAAATGGCTGTAAGAAATCGGAACAAAGCGCTTCAAATAGCTTCCAAAATATCGGAACATTGCAAAGCTGAGAAAAAAAAATAATATTCTTCTTGCAATACCTTCTGTTAAATAATATTTGTAAAGTATATAATATGAAAGAATTATAAATGTTTTACTATTAGATGAAATTTATAAGAATGAAGAAATGGATTTTTAAAGAATATACATTTGATTCTCTAAAATATGTTTTTTAATAGAATTTGTAAGTGAACACGAGGTTTAATGTAAGGGCAATATGAGTGAAAATGTGGTTAAATTTGAGAACAGTATATAGTCAGATGACTAGACCAATACACGAGATGAACTGCTCAGTGGTTTCCGAATCAGGGAGCTCTTCATATAGTTTTCTTTCAATAGGGGTGTTTTATGGCCAGTGATTTGATCGGGCCTCTTGAAAATGAATGCAGTTTTTAAGAACATGTTCAGCATTCTCTGGGGACACTCCACATGGGCAGATTTCGTTAGTTCCAATTTTGAGCTTCCGGTATATATGTCGTCTCATTCTGCTGTGTCCGGTTCTGAGGCGAAAGATTAGACGTTGATCTTGTCCGGGTAGCTTATAACAGGCGTCGACTTTCTTGTGATTCGGATGGGAGTACATCTGTGTTGGAGCTCAGGAACGACCAGAGAATGATTTGCTGTGATTGTTAATAAACTTAACACTAAGAAGTAGAAAGTCCACTTCCGAAACGTATTCACCTTCTTGCGTTCCTTAATTAGCCTGAGGATGGTCCTTTCTCATTTCTTCCCTTCTTTGTTTAGCACCAGTGTATTAGTTGAAACTAAGTTCACACTAAATTGTTCATCCCTAACATTGTTATATGTCAAATTTGTTCTTTGAGTTTTCGTTATCGCCGTTGTGTTTCCACTTCGCAGATTTAATATTCTTTTAAACTCTCTCCTCCAATGGAAACAACGCCGATACTTAAAAGATGAAACAACATCTTTGTTTTTCATCTCACCGTGTCATCTTTGAACCAACAAAGACAACAGTCCTTAGCTCTAAGCAGTCACCTCAAGATAAAAGCAGCAATTCAAATCTTAACTTTGTCTTAAAGTGTTTTTTTCCCCCCGAGCGCTGGTTCTGTTTTGTTTCTTCATTAACTAACTAATGAATTAAAAGTGTTGAAATTTCCCTCTACGCCTGCCTTGACTAACTCATTTTTTCATATCAAAGGTTCTAACATTGTAGGTTTTTCTAAATCGTTTTGAAATGTAGATTAGTCACCATTTAGTTGGACTATTGCAAATTTTAAAATGCTGGACTATTGTTCGTTAAATGAGTCTACTGAATACAAACAACTTTTATAGTATATAACACTCTCTTGACGCTTAAACTATCGGGGGCTGAGTTTAACTTGCTTGAGAACTCCCGCTTTTCACTGGCTGTAAAAATTTGTCTGTTTCGTTCATTTATTTTGATGTTGTTCTATTTTTGATCCTGGCTGAAGACATTAACATCCGACTCTGGACTGTGCACCAAGAAAGGCCTTCAACGAAGAAAATAACTTGGACATTAACACGCTCCATCCGCCACCGCCCCGCTTTCTCTTTACATTTAGTGCGCCCCCCACCCGCCCCACCCCATCTTTCTTCTCTGCACCTATTAATTGCTTTAATCTTAGAATTACTCAATCGATGCATTTCTTTTCATCGATTACTTTCGCCTTTCCCTAATGAAACGCCATGACGTCACACGCTCATACCAACACCCACCCACACACACACACACATTAAAATGACGTTGCACGAAGTAAGGAAAGACCTGAGAAAAAAAAAAGGGCAAAGTAATCGAAAAACTAAATATCTTTATAAATTTTACGTTAAAGGAATTATTTCAAACTGACAAAAAAGTATTTCTTATGATACTAGCAGAAGACAGAGAATATAAAATCGACCAACTTTCTCTAACCACTACTGAGCCAATTCTTCTTAGTTAAAGGGTCCTTTATATTCTCCCTGCTGAGCGTACAATCAGTTAAGATTACATTGGTGCTTCTGTTTCTCTAGGGATTCACTTCCTTAAGACACAGTCCTCTGTTTAACACTTGCACGCTGCTTTTCTGCTGGTGCGATGGAAATCCCCGAAAAGCATTATCTCCCCGTTCTGAGTCAAATATCGAAAGGAAGTCATCTACGTTCCGGTCCTCTGGGGAATCATGATCTGCGGTTGATTCATGGCCGTGCTGGACTCCAGTGAAAGATGCAACACTCTTCTGGGTCTGGGGTGGGTCAACTTAGGCCGGTGAGGAGGGCCACGTCGGGTCACGCGGAGTCAAAGAGGAAGTCACCAAAGAGTTCCGATTCATCTCCACCATTCATCTTTTCAGCTAAATTTTCTGTTGGTCAGCGCCCTCCCTTCCCTGAAGTAGCCCATTGCGGAGGCGATTCCTCCTTTCAACAAGACGATCTCTTTAAACGCTTTTCCTCCATTCAGCGCACCGCCGCTGGGCTATCTTGAGGGATTTGATTAAATCATCGGCCATTCTATAAATAATGAAGCGAAAACTGATGTCCGGTGCGGTCAGTGACACGAGATGTAGC
>JADKLZ010021238.1:5970-29250 GCA_021533235.1 Biomphalaria straminea | reverse complement strand
CCAGTCATTCACGACGTCCATGACTTCAACTCTCTTTACTTCAAAATATCCAACATTCCAAAAACAACGAAAAAAAATGACACTAAGAATGAATCTATCTTTTAAAACCTTCCATTCATTTCACTTTCTTACCTTGTTTCACTAACAACTAATGTATTATCTTCACTATTTTTTGTGAAAGGTGTAAGATATACACGGAGAGGTGGGGAGGTGGGCTCGGCTGTTTCATTGATCAGTTTCATCCATTTTCCTGAGGTACTGTCTAACTAATTCTGGAATCTATCAGACAAATCTCTTCTTATCTCACGATGAACTAATATGTCTGGGCCAGAGGCGTAGTCCACTGGAGATCCACCACCTATGCTAATTAAAAAACAAAAGAAGACATTTTTTTAAATGAAAGGGGGCGGTGTGGCAATATTAGGAAATTGGCGATAGAGAGGAATCTATATCACATTTTTAAAGCATGAGCCCTCCTGCACGTACGCCCCTGATCTGGACAAACGTGAAAGCCTCTTCCTTAGTTCCGTCAGCGTCTTTTTTCTATGTCCCTCCGCCTCGTCTAGTTTCAGCACTACTCGATACGGCCTCGTTACGGATTTAGCGTCAATGACGTCATAGTGTATTGGAATATTGGAAAGACGAGCAAAGGATAAAACGAAGGCACGGACCTGTACAGTAGAACGTCGTTTATCCGGATGTACGTTAGCGGGAACGTCAAATATACCTTTTTATGTCTTTTTTTTTGTAAGTTTTACAGTTAGTTATCTAAGTGGTCATGTTGATGTGCAGCGATAGATCAGCTATTATTTCTCTCAATGTCACAGATGCCATTATAGATTTATTTGTATATTTCACATTTAAAAGCTTGTGTGTAAATAGAAATAGAAACCCTTAACTGAGCCTCAGGAATTACCCCACAAATCTAGATCATTGACAGCGCCTCAGGACGTAACTATGATGTCGCAAGTCTATTGGTTGATTTGAAAATAAATAAAGACTTTTTTTTAAAAGAGTTAGGTCAGCTGGAATAAGACGCGCCAGATTCAGTCTGGGGCGAGCTTTTTAAACGATAGGTTGTGTTTCTAGTTTTGCTCTGAAATATTATTGAAGAAAGAAGCCTTTTTATCGTATCTTCATTTATTAATATGTACTTTGTACATAAGCTGTTCTTAAGTTAAATTTGAATTAAAGTTTCCAGTGTTTTATTTCAACGAAGAAGTTATTCATTTAATTCCTAGATCGTCTCTGTTCATTATTGTACTTGTTTTGTAGCAAGGGGGTAGAGTTTTGACCTAGAGACAATCACATGACTAGTAAAAACTAGACCAGACTTTGAGGAAGAATAGCGAAACGTAAGCGGCAACTTTTGGCGGCTTATGAGAGAGGCCGGTTTTATGGACGTAGAGATTTAGCTTGACGACACTCGACGGTTGCTTTCGTTGTTATTAAACTTGTTTATCAACATCATTCATCAGCGTTGAGAAGCTTTGTATTGTTAGCGTTTTGCCAGCGTTAATTGGATCGTTTATTCGAGTGTTACCAACACTGGACAATCGTTTATCCGGACATACCTTCTTACTTATTAAACTGGACATACCTTTTTGCCAATTAATCCGGACAATTGAGGTTATACTTTATATATAAGAAGAAAAAAAAAAGTCGTTGCATATCTTTCTAATTTTTTTTTGGAATCTAACCGTGACGGACGGACAGACGAACTGACTACTCAATACTAATAGCGGCTATTTCTTCTACGGGTGCCGCTAAACAACTTAATGACTTAAGACAAATCAATTTCGAGAGTTATATAGGCAAGAGCCACTTTTGCGCATGCGTAAAAGTGATGCTAAATTTAGCTCTTCCGTTCTTATATCAGCCTTGTTTCCCCCACCTCCATCTGTCATGTGACTTTCCATCACTTACCTATATTCTCTGGGCCACATTTAAAAAAAAATACCTTTATTATCAATTTATGCATAGCTTTATATTCCTTCATATGTTTGTGTTAATTAGGGGTGGGGGGTGCAGCTTTTAACGAACGGCGCCCGTCCCCTGAAGCCAAAAACCTAAAACCAAACGCCCGAGTTAATAAATAAATAAATAAATAAAACACGTGACTGGCCGTTATTTCTATACACACAAAAAAAAAAAAAGAAATACAAAAAAAAAAAAAGAAAAGAAAGTCATATGAAGACCAGGAGTAGGGCAGGATCATAATGTCTTCATTATTGCAGTCGGCGAGCGCCCTCTATGGCCATCTAGCGTGGCTCGCGAAGGTCGTTAGTTCGCTAGTTAACGTCCCGGAATAGGTCTCCTAGGTGTGAGCTTTATAGGCGCTTTATCCTGTAACGTCTTCTGGATCACGTGACGTCCCAGACGTCTGCTGTAATAAGCCGGGACAGAACACCGCGTTGAGCGCTGCTAAGTGAATTATTCAGCAAATGAGCCATTTGCAAGGTGCGCAGTGTTCGTGTTTCTTTGTGTGTGTTTGCGCGTGTGTGTGTTGTGTAGTTATGTGTGTTTCAAGTATGTTTCTTTCATATTTGTCTTTTTTTTTTTCTTCCTTTGACGTTTCTTCCTTTGATGATGACGACAAGAACAATTACAATAGTTTCGTTTCCCCGTCCTCTTGCTTAATTATTGATACATTTTTGGATGGCATTTTTATATACATAATTATTCTTGTAAAGCCAGTGGCGTAGCTAGGGTGTGGGGAAGAGGGGGGGATTTTGAACATTCCCCCGGACCTCCACTTGAGGGGGCCCCCAAATGAGTGTTTTTTACATTGGAAATTAATAATTACGCAAAAAGTAGGGGCCCCCAGAAGGTCAACCCCCCTCGGGTTCCCAAGCGATGGAGAATTCCTAGCTACGCCCCTATGCTCGAGATCTAGGTTATGCCCCTGGACGATGTCTGAATAATGCCATGTCCTATGTCCTTAAACAAATCTATTTAATATGCAATTAAGATAATAAGAATTGCGTTGGCATACTCCGTTACACGCTAGAAATTCAAAATTGAACCGAGCATACTACTTAAATGCAGGGACACATGGCATAGGTCTCACAGTACTTCTAAGGCTCCCTCTGGGCAAAGGATTGTATTGGGGTCTGTTAGAAGGCCAGATAAATATATATATGCTGAGAAATTTGTCTTGTTTTTTTTTAATTTTTTTTTTGTAAACACTTAGTAAAGAATAAGCCACTCAATCGATAGTGAGTATTTGAAGCCCAAATTTTTGTGGATGAGTTATAGGAGTAGACTGTTCTAGAGCTTCTGAGCTGGAGTAAAGCACTGGTATATAAACATTCCCGCTGTGGATATGTTTTAATGCAAATATTGTCTTTGGTTTCGTTTGGACAAACCAATGACGTGACCCAAGCGCGTAGTTCCCCCACCCCAGACAGCATATGGCGGCAGTCCTGACCAAAGGTCATTAAGTTAATTGACCCTCGGGAAAAGTAGGTAAACCTTGGTGCATCTCTCCCCATCCCCTGAACCGACGTTCTCGACCTTTTCGTCAACTCAGCCATCTTTGTTTTGACTGTTTTAGCGCATGCGCTCTCACGCTCAGACAGTCTCCACATCCACGCACGTGAGCTCGAATCTCCCCCCCCCCTTTCACCCCTTTCTCTAGGCACCACACCCCACACAAAGTCACACATCCGACTTATCTGTCGCCGCCATGCATGCCTTCCCGACACGCCCGTATAAACCCGAGAACGGGAAATTCTCATATGTGTGGACAACTCACCGGGAATATGTAAACATTACATGGATGACACCGAAAAAAAGGTGTAACAAAAGAAACAAAAAACAGCCCTCAAGGCAGCCTCCCCAAAGTCGGCACTCCCTATCAGATTTGAAAGCCACCCTCCTTCATTCAACGAGTCTCCCTCCAAGTGTAGAAACGTTTATGTCCCGTGGATGACGGAAAGCAATGCCTGGCCGCGCGCGTGCGAATGATATTTTCTCTAGATCTGGTAAACTCTTCCTTTGCCTTGTTGGTCCTAGATCACGCACACATGGGCAGTACGTTGGTCATTAGCTTCTGTGACCTAGAGTGCCCCGTCTCTTGGTCGTGTTCTGTTACCTCCAGAGTTCTTTGGTTTCAGTCGTTGTCTGCCCCTGACTTGTGGGGTAAGGGGAGTTAAGTTAACATTTTGTTACTTAACTTATCCCTGGACTGTCTTTCCAGAAATAATGTATTCACGTCAGAACGAAAAAAATAATCTTATGTGATTCCCCCCCCCACAAATGTGTTTTGCTTTGAGCCTGTTTTTGTTTACGCTCTCTGTTTGGTCAGCGACCATTGACGATGTGAAGAAATGACGAGATTGTTGTTGTCTAAAAGCGGTGACCATGAAGGTCATCTGGTGACCTTTCTGTCCTCTTGCTGTGGGAAGATGGAGGGAAGGGGGAGTGTGAGGGAGGCGACAACTAGACACAGGCGCCCGAACAGCAAGAATGAAAAGCTTAGGTCGATATTGATGTTTAACAAATATTGCTTAAATAATACAATAAAGGTGGCAGGTGTTTTTCCCAGCATATTGGTGACTAAAAGCTAAATAGAGCTTAAAACAAATACATTATTTTAAGTACAGATCTCGCCACTTTACTGACCCCTAGATATCTATTCCTTACCGACGAAAGACTACAATCAATACAGAGTGATAGTTAAAACAATGAAAAACCCAGACTTTACATGGTTATAGAAGGTAGCTTTTTTGTCTTGTTAGTTGATTTTTTTTTTAAATCCAATTAGCTTTCTCTATTTTTTTTTTGTTGTTCACCACATTATAAACTTAATTTATCATTGTATATTCTTCCTCTGTAACAGATTATTTCGCTTTATCATTTACCTCCTGGTTGTATAACAAAATTTAAAAAGTTTTTAAAAAATTAAATATGATAAGTTGATTAGAATAAGAATTAGTTATAGAAGTAGAAAGTCTATCGAAATTTACATGTTGGGTTTAACTTTCATTTTTTATAGTAATTCTTACGTGGATAAGGTGTAAGTAACGTCTGATTTTGTGCGGATTTCTTGGAATGTGTAACGACATTAAACTGGTAAGAGAGTGTCTGCCTAATTAATCAGAAACGATGCAAAATTAATAAATTACGTTTGCCTCTCTTAGTTTGGAGGTCCATACCATTTACACTCTGTGTCTTGTGTTTTAGAACATTGATATACATAAACAGTGACCCATTAAAAAATAAAGAAAATAAATAGTCCTTGTGGTCATTGCTTCGTAACCTGACCTAGAAATCCTTATAAGCAATAAGCTAACATAAATGTTGCAGACTAAGGCAAGTATTACATCTGAGTTTTTAACCCCAGGTCTAGCTGCAAATATCTAACCGCTTAAAATTATGTGAGAAAACAAGAAGTTAATCTCTTGTTGTCGAGTTGTTTAAGGGGGAAAAAAACCAAGCCGATTCAATAATAAAACTTAACAATCCTGTCAATGTTTGAGGGGAGGGGGGGTCAGGACGTTATGAAAGATGTCCACGTGTTTAGGTCATAAACTAAAATGACTTGTCCGGTGTGGGGGGTCTGCTAACGATGCCCCTAGCCCACGTGCGTCCATAAATTTGTGGCCATGGGCCATACGGGAGTCATTAGGTGGACAAGATGAAAGATCTGAACATTATTTACTGTCTGGAGTTTTGTATGTGTAACGTTAAAGGTGGTTATAATGTCGCAGATAAAAAAAACATCAAATGAATCATTGTACAGTAAAACTGAAACATTTAGGAAATCACTGTTCCGCTAGTCTATAACATGCAAGGAATCACTGTTCCGCTAGTCTATAACATGCAAGGAATCACTGTTCCGCAAGTCTGTAACATCCAAGGAATCACTGTTCCGCAAGTCTGTAACATCCAAGGAATCACAGTTGCAGTAAGGCTCCAACATCGTGACGTCATACCTTTGACGTGGCATCGAGCTACTGGTCTAAACTGCCCACAGGATGTGACGTCGCAGGTCCGTGTGCAGTCCTTTTATAGCGATTGGTCTCAGCTGACCCAATGTGATAGACCAAGGCCAACGGGAAATACAGGTCACGGAGGTCACGGATAGACCAACTAGAGTGAGTAATTTTATTGAGTTAGTTTGTCAGCGACTTGAAGAGGGAGATTGAGAGAGAGAGAGAGAGGAGAGAGAAAGAGAGAGAGAGAGAGAGTCGGCAAGTGAACTTACACAGATCAAGATTTTGTTGGACTCTCGTATAGAATCACCCCCAGTCTGTACGTGAGGCCACCAATAGCTTTGCAGATTCGACCATCACTTGGTGCTATTGTGTCCACACACATACACTGAGTCTACGTGACGCAATCAGAAAACATGGCAGACAATTTTGGAGAATGAGGTGTTGGATTTTTTTTATTCTCTCTTCACTCAATGAAATTCCTATGGAACTATAGAAACCAGGTCGAGCGACGTGACTGACCAGCCCATCAATGCAATTGCTGTATGATCATCTTAATGTACTAAAACATTCGGTTACGCGAAGTGGTGTCCAGACCACGGACCGCGGGACACATCCAGCCCGTAACGTGGTTCAATCTGGACCACATGACATAATGATACTAAAGAGCCCTGGCTCTATTGCGCCCCATAATTTATTAGGTGTTTGAAATTGAATGGTCGCATGGCCTTACAAGACATTGAACAACTGGTTAAATGAAACTAGTGGATAAGAGGAAGAATAGGTTCATCTGGGTAAGACTTGTGCATTCGTGTCTAGGTCTTTATAAACTGTGTCAACAGGATATTATTGTTTTTTTTTTTAGCTTCAAAAAGCAACGACAACTTTCAAATGTATTCAAAATATATTCAAAGTATTTAAATTTAATAGAAATAGCCACATTAATATTGAATTTTACCATTAATCGCAACATCAACATTTAAATTTTCTAGAAATAGCTGCATAAATATTTTATTTGACTACAATTAATCAAATAAATATTCAATTTAAATAAAAATAGCCACATAAATATTAAATTTTATTTAAAAATTGTCACATAATCAATTTTACTGAAAAACAAAATAAGCACATAAATATTCAATTTTACTAAAAATAGTCACATAAATATTCAATTTTACTAAAAATAGCCACATAAATATGGAATATTACTATAAATAGCCACATAAATATTCTTTTTTACTATAAATAGTCACATAAATATTCAATTTTACTAACAATAGCCATGACTGTTAAAACTAGGTTTTTCGCTCCTTGTGTAATGTTGGAAAAGCTTATTTTAGAATGATTATATATTCAGGATGAAATAATAATCGGGGTCAGTTTAAATAGTTTCACACTTCATACAAAATCTACTTTTATGAGTCTATTATTGAAATTTAAAGTCATATTGTCTTTTTATTGTCTATATTTAATTTCTTCATGATGTATGCTTGGGGACTTACATTATTTTACTTCGCAAAGAGAAATTGTGTGTTATTTAATTTAACAAGTATCTCCGCAACTTAGTGGAATCAGTGACTCACCGGACATCATTTCTGAAGAGACATGGACACATCTACTACCACGACAGACCTCATCCACCATGCTGTGTATGTCTTTAGACGCATCAATGGAAACTGTCACACTGATATCAAAGACTTCAACAACCTTTTACCTTTCCCTATCCTTAAGTCTGTTGGACCGTTGGGGCACCAAGCAAGATTCGTCGACCGTCCTTCTCCATTCCTCTCTGTCCTTAGTCTTAGTTAGAACCTCATTCAATGCCATGCCCGTCCATTCTTTTATGTTGTCCTCCCATCGCTTTTTTCTGTCTGCCTCTTCTTCTTTCTCCTGGTACTGTTCCCTGAATAAAGGTCTTTGGGAGCCCCGAAGATCTTGTGATAATGGGCATAGATTTTTAGCTTGCGATTTTGTTCTACAATAGATTGTCATGGGGTCCATCCGCTGCAGTAACCCTGTCTGTAATCTCTTCGTTCGTGATGTGGTCTTCAACAGCTAGCATAACAAAATTAAGACTATTTTAAAGTATAGATTTATTGTTCTTTTGATGGAACGCATGTAATGTATATAAAAAAAAATACAAAAAACAAGAAAGTAATGGAAACCTATTTAGATTTTTTTAATAGAATTAGTGTAGTAAAATGTAGTATAAATCAGTACTAACTACTAACAGACACATACGAAGAGGCTGGCAGAGACATGTGGGTGCTACAGTTGCGCCAGGAGATCGATATCTGAGTAATGTTGTGGTCATTTAGTTTTGCATTGTGTTCACTTATCTTTAGATCTATAAACTGCATTGAACAGGAATACCCTCGAGTATACGCTCGCGTTGTGGGCAGGTTGCTGTGTTCAATGTTTTATAAGGCTGGAAGAGGGAGGATAAGGGGAGGGGAGGGGGGATTATTCAACCGTACGTCATAAAGAGTGGATACGTGAACGCAGGGGAAGTAATAATGAATAAAATATTAATCAAGTCATGGCCCTTGCTTTTAAAGACTCCCGGGAATGTACAAAGCTGTCTTCAGACTATAAATATTACAGAGATTTATATGTTACAAATTGTACACACAGATTTTTTTGTGTGATTCAGTCTCTGTTGCTCTTTCTTCATTCATTTAACTCTGCATCCTTCCCTCTTTTTATCACTAACTCTCTCTCTCTCTCTCTCTTTCGTTCTAATTTCACGTTGTCCCATCCTCTTACCTCCTCTATGTTCTTCCTTCTCCTTTTTATTTACCCTCTCCTCTCCCTCTCTCTTTCAGTTTCTCTCTCTTTATCTCTTTTTCTTTCTCGCTCTCTTTCTATCTGTCGCTTTCTCTCTCCCACATTCTTTCATTCTCTATAAATTGTGACAAGTTTTTTTTTTCAAGGGAGACTATATAAGCAATGATATTTGTCTTTTTTTGCCAGGTAGTAGAGGTTTGAATAATAAGTTTCATTTTCTCATAGGTCAGCCAAGGCTAACGAGTCCCTCTTGCTCTACAAGCGACTAGAATGTAATACACAAACCCAAATTATGCCTGTTCTAAAAATAAACAAAAGAAATTAGGAAATCACATTAGATAGAGTGGTTAGGCGTTTGGCTTTGGAACCAGGAGTCCTGGGTACGAATCTCGGTAAAGTCTGGGATTTTTGAATTTCGAGATTTACAGGGCGCCCATGAGTCCACTCAACTCTAATTTGTACCTGCCTTAAGTTGGGAAAAGTAAAGGCGGTTGGTCGTTGTGCTGGCCACATGACGTCCTGCTCGTTAACCGTTGAGCAAAGATCATGTGCTCTATAGATCGCAAGGTCTGAAAGGGGAACTTGACATTAGATTCATTTTTATTAACAGCTCTGTGAACAATAGTGTGTCTATATTTAGATCAAGGCATCGATGCTATCGATCTGATGATTCTGATCACATATTTTTAGGAGCCTGCACTCTTGCTTTATTTTCGTCCCCCCCTTCCTTTTGTTCTTTTTTTTTTGTCGACGGTCTGCTTCCACATCGTTTTGAGCTCTTCACTTAACTTCATTGACCACTTCTCACTTGACCAATGTCCACTTCACTCGCTCTGGGTCCCCCCCCGCTGACCACTACCGTCGTCCTAGCACCGTCTTTTTTTTTTTTTTTTTGCTTTCCTTTCTTCATTTTTTTTTTGAGGTTGATTGTGTCCACCGCTCCCCCTTTCATCTCACGTGCTGCCGCTGTGTCCACTCTGGGCACGTGCTTGGCGTGGACGTTTAACGAACTTGTTATCGATTTTGCCACTCGTCCTTTTAATGCCCCCCCCCGCCCGCCACCCTTTCCACCATGGCGCCCTAGTACACCACAAGCAGATATTTTTGGTCAACGCCACTAACAGCAGGTGGTAGGCGAGGTAATAAAATATACATATATATATATATATAAATGTTTGTCCCCGAAGGAGGCTTTCTACGTTTTATCAATTAAACAAGGTTTCAATATCCTTGACCTTTTAAAATGTGCTCTTTACACAAACAATGACCTTGACCTCCTGCGTTCATCGACACGGGTGGGAGAAGCTTTGGACAGTTGATAGGGATACGCATTTCTGATTTTCATCAAGACGATTCCGTGTTCGAACGAGACTGATCTATAACAGCCCTGTTTGTTGTGGGCTAATCGTGTAGGCCACCTGACTGCACTTGTATCTCAATTATTACTCTACATTAGCCACAGAACATTACAAGTTTAAAAAATATACTTAATAAAGACTGTCACTGTTATAAAATAACATTTTTTATTTATCACTGGGATATCCGTCCAGTCTTCGTAAACGTCGCTATCTCTAACTAACATCCAAAACAAAACTATCCTATCGCCATGTTGGTCTCTTGTTCGCCCAAGTCTACTACGTCATTAGTCTGTCTTACTACGTCACTACTTTTACCGTCGCTAAAAACAACACACAATATATTTGTCTAACAGAACTTAACATACTTTCTAAACTAGGACATAACACAGTCATCCCCATGGTATACACATGAAGGTTTAAGCCAGTACGTAATACACTTTGTATAGCGATGCCAGAACCGTATAAAGCGAACAAACGAAAATCCTAAATACTTTATAATGAAATAATTAGATACATTGGTAATATGATTCTCAGTTAAAATGAAAAGATAACAAGCTACAATGAAACTATAATACAGTGATAATGTATGGAACAAATACACAATAATAGTATATGGTATCTGGTCGTGTGGTAAGCACTCTGGCCTGTCGTCCAGTTGACTCCTTGGTCCCGGGTTCATATCCTGCCCCCTGCCATCCCCCGTCGTCCTGCGGGAGGTTTGGACAAGGAAGTAGAAAAGGTTATCTTCAGCTGTGAAGAGCCATCTGAAACATTTAAAACATTTTCAATGATGCCAAGATGCAAGAATAATATGATTATAGGATATTAATATGTTAAAATATTATATTCTCAATGTTTTGTTCTCATATATATACTTCATGGTACTGTCAGCCAGATGAATACGTAGCAATACAAAGATGAAGCCAAATGTTTTTAGAAGTGCCCGACCTTTGTGAATAAGTAGTTGTAGCTGATTCGTAGCGTTAATGTATTTTTTAAAATTTGATTTTATATTTATAAATATTTATGCTGAAGGTCGAAGAAGTCTTTTCGTAAATTTTGTTGTTTTTTTTTTTCTGCAGGAGGTAGATCTTGTATGTCAGCCAAATCTTGGGAATTCCAGACCATTTCAAAAGATTTGGCAAATGAAATTTGGCTTACATCTCTAAACTTAACTGTCCTTTGACCCAGTTCCTTAGTGTAGTACACCAATCGGTAATGAGCGCTGGGGTAGAGTATGGTGTGATGGGGGAAGGGGGAAGGGGAGCTCGGGGCGCCTGTCACTTTCAAGTAGGGCACCCTCAGCATGGGGTGTCAGGTTCTGTAGATTGACCTTCACATAACGATCCCCGCACTTGGCAATTTCTCCTAAAGGAAAGAATCAGTGGGGGGTGGGGGGTGTAGGGACGGGTACGAGGGCTAATAGCTGACTTCTCACGAGACCCTGCATTGAATACGTCATTTTGTTACCTCCCCCCTTTCCTCCACTCCACTCATCCTCCAACTTCAGTCCTCCCTCTGGAACTACCCTGATAGATCAGGATTAAAGCCAGCTTAGAACCAGTTTGTGGGTCACACGAAAGACAAAAACACCAAAAAAAAAAACAACAAAAAAAAACGCGAGAAATAAGAATGAGAAAAGTCAGAGAGAGAGGGTGCGATGGGGTGGGGGGGGGGGGAGTACACTGATGTTGTAAGGAACAGATGACAAGTTCAAACACCCGGCCTCTTTCCTTTTACCATCAGGCAGCTGTCATACCAAGAAGGGGGGGGGGTTGGCGAGGTTCCCCAGATCGTATTTGACATTTGCATTGTTCAGGTTTCGCCCCTGGCGACATTCCGTTAGAGGGACGTCGTCATCATGACGTCAGCTTTGTCATGTGTGCGAATGGTTTGGTACCATGAACCCCCCCCCCCCCCCAAAACAGGCCCCCTCCCCTCACGCGATTTGGCATTGAGTGTTCAAAGAAGTCGATTTTATTTTCAATAAATGAAATAATGAAATCGTAGCAATGTTTTCTAGCACAGAGGGAAGAAATGTGTTCTGAAAACAACATTCCTGTTGACGTTGTCTTGACAATACAAGGCGAGATAAAGATTTAGGTGGATATCTCCATACATTCAAATTTAACAGACAAACAAGATTCCGAAATTTCTTCTATGCCGCCGACGAATCTACAAACTTATCAGAAACCGCTCAAAATCTTGGTATTAATTCGCGGTTTCATTCAAAAATCCGTCTGCGGCCAATGTTTCAAGTGCCCAGACAGAGCTAGAACTGGTACTGGTTGACTTACGAAGCTAAACATCCCTGCTTGACACATTTCCAGTGATTCAGATGATGGATGTCTACGCTGAGTGGCTTGCAGAAACATTTCTAAATCTCCGAAAACAAGAGTTAACAATGATAACAATAATTTACTTATTTGTGACAACAAACCTTTTCAGTGATGAATCGGGGAAACACATTTTACGTAATTGTCTTACGGACGAACATCTAAAATTCTAGTTTCAGGCTCCAACTGGGCGTCTCATCTGTATGGCTAGATATTTAAAAATGGGTTTATGATAAACTTTCATGAATTAATGTAAGTTATAGATAGTTTCTAATACAAATGGTCTAATGTCTATTTCCTATTTTTATTTTATTTTATTTTTATGTGGCCCGCGACACGACTGTCAACAATAAAAATGGCCCGCCGACCGAATGAGGTTGAGCATCACTGATCTATTGTATTCGGATTTCCGAAAAATTTAAAAATTGCATGATCTTCAGTCTTTAGAGATTAAACAAAACTCATAGACATAAATAAAGTACACACAATTGCAATTCACAAATTTTCGTTTCATAAAATAGTCTTATATTTATTTATGTCTATGTTGAGATTCTACTTCGCGACCTTGACATTGTTAAGCGAATTAATATCTCCATTAATATGTGCTTACATTTGAAACTCTAAAGTTTTAAAAGTACAAAGTAGTGCTTCGAACACCGCCTTCAACAAACTCAAAATGTTTATTAAGATGGAAATGTTTTGCGACCTAAAACTCACGCATGCGCGCAGCCTCCTAACGAATGAAAATTTGCCACCGCGGAAGACGCACGGGTGTGGCCTTTCGTTCAATTTGGTTCCTGCCTGTCCTGACGGCCGGGAAACGAAGATCTTGTCCAGATGTCCAGGAAAACATTGAGCAATGCGGCTGTCGCACAAGAGGGCGCTTGTTTAGGACAGGGGGATGTTTACGATTGGGGAAGCGTAGGGGCATATTGACGTTGTACGATTTAGCATAAAATTCACCAACTCCACCTCCCCCTCCCCAGAAGGGTAAGAGAATATCGTTTAAAAACTAACCCTACATTCAGTAAACAAGAATACTTCAGAGGAACTCGTTGCTAAGCGACTTGATATTTGTGTATGTCTCTTTTTGCATTTACATCAACATATGGTGGTCGTTTTTGGCATCAAAACGGCTGCGCCTAAACGTCTGGTACCTTTTAGGAACTATGTTTATTTAAGTTTATTCAAGTTTATTTTTGAAACACTTTTCTTGTTTTTCTTTTTAAATATTGAGCTGTGAGATGGAATGTTTGCGACTTTAAAACTCTCTTCTAAGTTTAAACTTTGGCTTGCCAAAAAAAAAACAACACAAAAATGTTCCAGTGAAGTGGATGTCGCAAAATGGTTCGACTTTCTTTATAAACATATACAGCTTGTCAGGTCCAGCACCGGACTCTGTTACCATGGAAATAAGTACATTTAGAATTTGATCATATCAAGCTGACTTCTGTTTCGGAGATATTTTGTTCCCTTCCCTCCTACCCCTCTTTATCCAGAGGTCTCCCCCCCCCCCCCCCAAACACGTACACACAGACACATATGTACGGGCCAGAACTCTTTCTTTGACTTCGGGGTCAAAGCTTGTATGGTACCGGTCACTCGGTGGTCACTCAGTGTTATCCTACAGTTATGCTAATATTGACAGATAAGGGGTAAGCGGCAAATATTTTTTCCAGTAGCCCTACACAAATTGCGGTCACTAGTGGTCACTTCGCTTTAGATTTCTAATCCGCTTCCAGGGACTGGTCAATCAATGAGGAGGAAAAAAAATAACAAGACCCCGACGGAAACACGATCGTATAGGGAGAGTGCTTGGATTAAGGATGTAGTAGGCCTGGCGGTCAATCAAATGTAGTGTCCATCTTTCGGTCAGCTCCTAAGAGTTGATCGTTTTATACAACTCTGGAATAAAAATAACTATATACATTGACGATCAGTGACGCCGCTGTCTCTAGTATTCAAGTCTAGATATTTTGGTGGATGGCTGTCTGGTCGTACGATTCGCGCGCTGGATTGTCGTTTGGACCTATCGATGGTCCCGAGTTCAAACCCTGCCCGCTCCCATCCCCCGTCGGCCTGCGGGAGGTATGAACTAGGAAGTAAACTTTCTTCAACTCTGAAGGGACATCCGAAATATGGAAAACATTTTACAAACACTTCAGAAAAAGTCCAATTCAGATATCAATAACTTTATTATAAATTGGGTGGCTGCATAGTGCTGTGGCATATACTTCGGACTGCTTTCACGATGGGACGAGTACAAACCCACTGCCATCCCTTCTCCGGCACGGGGTTTGGGGAAGGACGTAATGATCGTCATTTCTAAATTAACGTCCAAGACAAAGACAAACAAAAAACGTCCCACCTTCAGACCTTGTGATGATGTAAAGGTCTTCTGACCTTTAACGAGGCTTAACGAGGGTGTCATGTGGCCAGCACAACGACCAACCGCCTTTACTTTTCCCCAACTAATGTCATCTACCCATTAAAGCTGGGTGGACTCAGAGGTGCCCAAAGATCCCGACAGTGTTCACCAGGATTCGAAAACGGGACCCCTGGTTTAGGAGCCAAGCGTTTTACCTTAAAAAAAAAAGGTCAAACTGAGTTCAACGATGAGATTAGAAAGACTAAAATAAAGTGTTAATTTGTAGCTCTGGATAGATGAATAATGATTGACGTGATGAAGTGATAATCTTATCATCTCCAGAAGTGAAGCATCCATCTATCATGCTGTCTCCTCTCTCACAACTGGCTAGATATTCCGGTAGCTTTATTAACATTAGTTGTGTAACATGAGATCAACGATCTTTAGGTTCTGCTTTAGAAAAATACCACCTCCAGAAAAAAAAAAAAATTGAACATTTCGTTGATTTATCACTTCTGTATTTACAATGCCTCTATTCAATTTGTAACTTCGTGGAAACTTCGAAAACATTAAAACTGGGTGGATGACACTAATCTAAAAAAAATGGCTCTAACGATTGTCTTAGAAATTAGCAAGATAATGTAGATCTCTATGGCTGACAACGAACTACTGGCTAGTCGGCCTCACTTGGAAAACTCTTTTGGAATACTCTTTTGGAAAATATGACATAAGCATATCTACATATAGCAATACTTATTGTTTTTAACGCGATATTTATTTGTCTGAATCCTACATTTAGATTATGAGGCCGTTTCTATTGAAATGATTTTGTTTAGTTTCTGATAGTTGCAGAATCTTTGTTAACCTTCATTGCAATCTCCTATTGGCGGGTCTGTGTCTGTTCTATAATCCCATCCAGTTACGTACATGTCAAGACATCCCTGTGGGTCTGGCGGCCTCTGTCGTCTGTTAAGCCATTTGTCAGATCCAATGACGAAGGGACGCCGGGATAGGGTCAGCTTTGTTTATCTTAGGGGAAAAAAACGCACGTGCAGCACTTTTTGTAGATAGAATGGATTGTGGAATAGATAGTTTCAGTAGAGAGTGGGTACGGAGAGAGAGAGAGAGAGGGGAGGAGAAAGAGGAGGAGGAGAGAGAGAGAGAAGGAGGGAGGGAGGAGAGAGAGAGAGGGAGAAAGAAATAATTTTATTGCTCCAAGCCCAGTCCAAACAATTGTTGACCTAAAAAATTACTATAACAATATAGATAAAAATACAAATAACATACACACTAACAGTCATAACCAGAGCTTGAAAAGGTGTGCCTTTGTAACCCCCTTGACTGAAATTGGAAGAAATAAGATTTCAAATCTATAGAAGCCTGACTCTAATGTCACATTGGTGTAAATGATAGGATTTTCATATGGATTGGAAATGCATCTTTCATAAAGGAGCTCTTCACAAGATGGTGGCCGTGTTTGAGGGATGCAAGGTGATTTTTTTTAGTTAGTTTTGGATTCAATTAAATCGATCTCGAGATAGTGTGCCCTTTAACCCTTGTGGTTTATGCTCCTTGACTATTATAAGTTGAACTTTGTTCTGCAGATCTTGCACAATTCTTGCAATATTGTCTTGGACAGTTTAGCGTTTCTCTCAACTGGACATGTACATGTTTTGTCTCTGGGTTAATAAACTTGTCAACATGGACAGTAAATCAACCACAAACTTACAGGTTTTGTTTTGACAATGCACCCCGCCCCCCCAGATCCAACTTTTTTTTTCTTATATATAGATCGATGTTTGAAATTTTAATGTAGATAAATATTTTGTTAAAGTTCCCCTGACATGATGATGTTTCTCTGTTGACCTGACTGTGTCGTGTGTTGTTGTAATAACTCTATGTTCTTCTAGTTTTCTGCCTCTGTCTCTCTCCATCTCTCTCCCTCCCTCTCTGTATCCCTCCCTCTCTTTGTCCCTCCCTCTTTCTATTCCACATAACACGCACACACACTTTCTTCCTCTCGTTTTCTCTCTCTCTCTCTCTCTCTCTCTCTCTCTCTCTATCGACCACAGTTTCTTCTTTATCTTCCTTTCTTCGTCTACTCATCTCTCTTTCTCTCCCTCTCTCTTTATTCCTCTCGCCCCTTCTCTTTCCTATCCTTACTCTATCCCCTCCCCCCTCTGATCTCTCTCTTTGTATATTAATCTCTTTCTGAAAAGCGGGATTTCATGACCCGATGTATTCAAAAACTTTTTGAAATTAAGGTGTAAACGTTAAAATGATTTAGACATAGTTTTCTATTAGATCAAACTACTTTATTAAAAATACACACGATCTTAGCAGGAGCCAGAGGTCTTGCTTGTAGAACGCTGAAGTGAACATTCTTACATATATTAGACAAGCAATAAGCAAACCATGTTCTATATTAAACGACCTAACTAGCTTTTTAACAATGAAGGTACAAGCTAGTTACGGGTATTAGATACTTCCGGTGAAAGAATAAAACGTCACAGTACGTCATCCCAATCACATTCTAATCTCGTACCCAACTTTTCTGATAAAAAAACAACAAAAAGTTAGTGCTTGATTATTACTTTGTAATTGTCACATATGCCATTCTGGGTTGATTTCTATATTGTTATTACACGAGAGTTATTTTTAGCTTTTCTTTGTCTTGATAGAAATTAAAATCTATTGGCTAGAAGTTGCATCAGTCGGTTGCATCAGTCACATGACAACTTCCGCCCAGAGACTGTAATTGCGTGAGATTTTCAGTCGGTGCATGAATGTCTTACTGAAAGGTTGTGTATTCTAACATCTCTAAGTTTTATTCAGAAAGAAGCCTTTGTTATGTTATATTATTTCATCTTGTTGATCTACTATTGTACATAAGCTGTACTTACGTTTTATTCAAATAAAGTTCCAGAGTTTCATTTTCTACAAAGAATCTTTTACAGTGAATTCTAGTTCGACATTAATTCAATTATTTTAATAGAAGATTTGAATCCCCGGCATCACAAAAACATTACATCATTCAACATTGAAATAACCTTGTGACAGTAATCAAAACGTCACCTCAGTCGTTTTACGTCTGTGTATGTTTCCTGTCCGGACGATCCACAAAGAATCGAAAAAAAGTCATTTTAATGCAAACGATTATTAAGTGCTAGTGGATAAAGTGCTTGTTATTAAGTGCTAGTGGATAAAGTGCTTGGCCAGGCTTGGTTGAGCTTTGCGCATTTTGCAAAGGGCGATAAGGCAGCGATCTGGTATTGAACAAGGACCATCTCCGTGCTCAAGTCGTGCCCAATCTTCATGTCACCCAAACTGACAACCGAGGTCACAAGAAGGTCAGGCAGACATTACACAGCAACAGTAATAATCCTGGCAACTGTTCGGAGTTAAAAGAAGCGATGACGTTATTTCTAAATTGTGCTGCTGTTCTTATCTAAGCGCCTACTCTCCATATAGAAATGGCTTGAATAAATCTACAAGATCTTGGTTGTCAAATTAGATGATTTGTATCACGCTTCTATGAGATTACCTAGGTACAATGCAATATTGTAATCCTTTGATGTCAAAGTTAATGTATCAGTTAGATGACATTTAATGGTTTCCAGGACTACATTGTATTTAATGCTATAAAATGGCATTGCGCTGGTCACGTGACACCCTCATTAATTTTTATTCAAAAAGGCGTTTCGACGTAGCATGACACAATAACGTGCATTTTCAAAAAGTATCTTTCAGCATAACAGGTACACATCTTTACACATCTACTTTGATCTACACACATCAACACAAAATTAATAATATATGCTCTTGCATCGCACTTTGGTTAAATTTACTTTTTTTTGTATATTATACTAAATGAGCCGACCCGCGGCGTAGCATACGCCCTCTGCCTCTTTTTTTTTCTTCTTCTGAGCCTCGCTCTCTGTCACCGCGAAAGCAACATGGGATAACTCTAGTCTGACTTGCAGAAATAAAAGAGTTATCTTACCATGACGTTTTCAGCATGGTGTCCTGCTTGGTTGGACGACGAAGAGAATAATATATATATATATATCTAGAGATGATTTATAGCTGTAAACTATTTATTTTGTTATGAAATAAAAAAAATGAATAAATAGGAAGTACATACTAGTCGAGAATATACAAAATTGAATGTCCACTTCGTATTAAAAAAAAAGGCTTGAATAGAAATACTTTTTTTTTTTTCTTTTCAAGTTATTCTTTGCACTTTTCGTCAACACCAATGCTGCAGTTATCTAGCTACTAGTACCTCGTTTCTGCAAGCGTTGCCCTCGAAAACAACCAGAGAACTGTAACTGTTTAGCATTGAGTTGCATCATCACTCGAACATTATCAGAATTAAAAGGTGCCATTGATTAAAACCCATGCGCATCGATTCCGCGCATGTCGTATTGTGTGTGTCAGTTGTGATCACGTGGTCATTTCGAAATGACGTAACAACAATAGCTTTCTTTTTTTTTTTTTTTCATTGGTCGGTGGCCAGATTTTTCTTAAATCCCTTTGTTGGGAGCCGCCAAAAGAATTTGATAGCCTCAACACTTTTTTTAGCTTCATCTTTTTGTGGGCCCGATATGCAAATATTGCCAAGGGAGGCGACCGTAAGGTGCATCGAATAATATTTTGTGCACTCTGTATGTATAAACGAACACACACAGGCCACACACACTGGCCACACATACATGGACAATAAAAAAGATGTGTCAGTTTAAATTTGTGGTTAAGCAGACGAGGTAGACCAGTGGTTCTCATTCTCTTTCAGTCGCATTCCCATCCATACATCATATTATTCATACTCTCTACCCGCCCTCCTTTCCTCAAGTACAGGAAACGTTTGAGATTCGATCTTTTGGTCCCGAGGCTTTTTTAGATTTCGTAGCCTGATCTTTATAAAGAATTCACCGAGCTTAAGAATACTGCTTAAAGATCAACTAAAACGCCATTTTGCCCTCACCGGCACAGAGGAAAGGTAGCTGGCAGTAATTGATCTCTGACAAAGACAGTTGGAGACCGAAGACCGTGAGATGAACGTTTGAGTCCCAAGGATGGGCACTAGCCGAAAACAGGCGCAGAAGACGAGGACTTAAAAAGGGCTCCAACGAACAACGGCTTTGTCTGAAATAGATGTGACAAAATATGTAGAACTCAGCTAGGCTTGCATAGTTACACTACACTCATCCTGAATTTAAGACATTGCCATTCATTAGAGGGTGGAACATCATTGCATCACACTAATAAAAGTCTTGAAAATAGGACACTTCAATCACATGTAACGGGATAAAACTGTAGGGTCCATTTCTTACCCTACTCCCTCCCCTACCTTTGACAGAAGTGATCTTTATCGAAATCAGTAAATCCACTATCTTATGGCCTACCATTTTTTAATACCATAGCTACCCCTTCATTTCTCCTCACATTCTTTTTTCGTAAAAATACAACGTTTCATATGTTCCCATTAAAACACATCTAATTTAGATAGGACATGTTCCACGACTTGAGAACCACTGATATGGACAAAAACACTTGCTAATCCTCCTCACATCTGGCTCTATTGTTTTTGGCTTTCACCTCTCCCCTTCCCCCAGCGTGCAGACAGCGTTCTTCTCTCCCCCCTCTGGCCAGTGGAACACAATTTATCAAATGGCTCTGAATTGCATCAATTTCATGAAAAAAAAGCGTTTTCATATCAATATGACTAATAGCGATGTTAGGCTACAAGGCACTTCTCTGTCATCCTGTCTGTGAGCTGCCCCAACTTCTTTAAGACGCCCTACATCCTTTATCTTTTTTTTATTGACACCCGGCGCCCAAATCATACATCTTGCTCTTGACCTCAATATTTTTAAAATGGCTGTAAGAAATCGGAACAAAGCGCTTCAAATAGCTTCCAAAATATCGGAACATTGCAAAGCTGAGAAAAAAAAATAATATTCTTCTTGCAATACCTTCTGTTAAATAATATTTGTAAAGTATATAATATGAAAGAATTATAAATGTTTTACTATTAGATGAAATTTATAAGAATGAAGAAATGGATTTTTAAAGAATATACATTTGATTCTCTAAAATATGTTTTTTAATAGAATTTGTAAGTGAACACGAGGTTTAATGTAAGGGCAATATGAGTGAAAATGTGGTTAAATTTGAGAACAGTATATAGTCAGATGACTAGACCAATACACGAGATGAACTGCTCAGTGGTTTCCGAATCAGGGAGCTCTTCATATAGTTTTCTTTCAATAGGGGTGTTTTATGGCCAGTGATTTGATCGGGCCTCTTGAAAATGAATGCAGTTTTTAAGAACATGTTCAGCATTCTCTGGGGACACTCCACATGGGCAGATTTCGTTAGTTCCAATTTTGAGCTTCCGGTATATATGTCGTCTCATTCTGCTGTGTCCGGTTCTGAGGCGAAAGATTAGACGTTGATCTTGTCCGGGTAGCTTATAAGAGGCGTCGACTTTCTTGTGATTCGGATGGGAGTACATCTGTGTTGGAGCTCAGTAACGACCAGAGAATGATTTACTGTGATTGTTAATAAACTAAACAGTAAGAAGTAGAAAGTCCACTTCCGAAACTTATTCACCTTCTTGCGTTCCTTAATTAGCCTGAGGATGGTCCTTTCTCATTTCTTCCCTTCTTTGTTTAGCACCAGTGTATTAGTTGAAACTAAGTTCACACTAAATTGTTCATCCCTAACATTGTTATATGTCAAATATGTTCAAAGTTCTTTGAGTTTTCGTTATCGCCGTTGAGTTTCCACTTCGCAGCTTTAATATTCTTGTAACTCTCTCCTTAATATTCTTTTAACTCTCTCCTCCAATGGAAACAACGCCGATACTTAAAAGATGAATCAATATCTTTGTTTTTCATCTCACCGTGTCATCTTTGAACCAACAAAGACAACAGCCCTTAGCTCTAAGCAGTCACCTCAAGATAAAAGCAGCAATTCAAATCTTAACTTTGTCTTGAAGTGTTTTTTTCCCCCCGAGCGCTGGTTCTGTTTTGTTTCTTCATTAACTAACTAATGAATTAAAAGTGTTGAAATTTCCCTCTACGCCTGCCTTGACTAACTCATTTTTTCATATCAAAGGTTCTAACATTGTAGGTTTTTCTAAATCGTTTTGAAATGTAGATTAGTCACCATTTAGTTGGACTATTGCAAATTTTAAAATGCTGGACTATTGTTCGTTAAATGAGTCTACTGAATACAAACAACTTTTATAGTATATAACACTCTCTTGACGCTTAAACTATCGGGGGCTGAGTTTAACTTGCTTGAGAACTCCCGCTTTTCACTGGCTGTAAAAATTTGTCTGTTTCGTTCATTTATTTTGATGTTGTTCTATTTTTGATCCTGGCTGAAGACATTAACATCCGACTCTGGACTGTGCACCAAGAAAGGCCTTCAACGAAGAAAATAACTTGGACATTAACACGCTCCATCCGCCACCGCCCCGCTTTCTCTTTACATTTAGTGCGCCCCCCACCCGCCCCACCCCATCTTTCTTCTCTGCACCTATTAATTGCTTTAATCTTAGAATTACTCAATCGATGCATTTCTTTTCATCGATTACTTTCGCCTTTCCCTAATGAAACGCCATGACGTCACACGCTCATACCAACACCCACCCACACACACACACACATTAAAATGACGTTGCACGAAGTAAGGAAAGACCTGAGAAAAAAAAAAGGGCAAAGTAATCGAAAAACTAAATATCTTTATAAATTTTACGTTAAAGGAATTATTTCAAACTGACAAAAAAGTATTTCTTATGATACTAGCAGAAGACAGAGAATATAAAATCGACCAACTTTCTCTAACCACTACTGAGCCAATTCTTCTTAGTTAAAGGGTCCTTTATATTCTCCCTGCTGAGCGTACAATCAGTTAAGATTACATTGGTGCTTCTGTTTCTCTAGGGATTCACTTCCTTAAGACACAGTCCTCTGTTTAACACTTGCACGCTGCTTTTCTGCTGGTGCGATGGAAATCCCCGAAAAGCATTATCTCCCCGTTCTGAGTCAAATATCGAAAGGAAGTCATCTACGTTCCGGTCCTCTGGGGAATCATGATCTGCGGTTGATTCATGGCCGTGCTGGACTCCAGTGAAAGATGCAACACTCTTCTGGGTCTGGGGTGGGTCAACTTAGGCCGGTGAGGAGGGCCACGTCGGGTCACGCGGAGTCAAAGAGGAAGTCACCAAAGAGTTCCGATTCATCTCCACCATTCATCTTTTCAGCTAAATTTTCTGTTGGTCAGCGCCCTCCCTTCCCTGAAGTAGCCCATTGCGGAGGCGATTCCTCCTTTCAACAAGACGATCTCTTTAAACGCTTTTCCTCCATTCAGCGCACCGCCGCTGGGCTATCTTGAGGGATTTGATTAAATCATCGGCCATTCTATAAATAATGAAGCGAAAACTGATGTCCGGTGCGGTCAGTGACACGAGATGTAGC
>JADKLZ010021226.1:0-12209 GCA_021533235.1 Biomphalaria straminea | reverse complement strand
CTGAAAGAACATCCAAAACATGCAAAACAAAACAAACAGATTTACGTATTTTAAAACCTAAGTGTATTGCTTACTGCTAATGAGAGGGGATCTTACTTACTTACTTAGACTTAGGTCCTCCTGCGCCGTTCGGCGCATCGGGCGGCAAGCTGTCTCCATAAAGATCTGTCATTGGTAATGTCTGAAGTATCCTCCCACCTGGTGTCCACTGCTCTGAGGTCCTTCATGAAGGTATGACGCCAAGTTATATAAGGACGTCCCTGTTTGCGTTTTCCTCGTATTGGCCTCCATACCATCGCAATTCTTGGTATGCGTAGTTCATTTTGTCGTAGAACATGTCCCGCAAACCCCATGCGACGTTCTGTTACAACCTCACTTAAGTGTTCGACTCCCAGTTCGGCATAGGATTTCCTTGTTTGAGAATCCATCTGTGTAACTGACCCTCAGAATCCGTCTCAGCCATTTTTGTTGAGCCACATTTAGTCTTTTCTCAATTTTGACAGATGACTTCCATGTCTCACGTGCATATGTTGCAGTTGGAATGACGATTGTGTTGAGAATGTGTATTTTTGTCTCGAGTCCAATGGCTTGGCTTGTCGAAATAGGCTGCAGCCTTTGGAAAATGCTCCCTGCCTTTCCTATTAGGAAGAGTGGATCTACTTGTTTATATTTATTATCAGCCTTAGATTGAGTTACAGCAGGGGTGGGCAAATTACGTTCCGCGGGCCACATGCGGCCCGCCGAAGTGTTTTATGTGGCCCGCGAAAACCTAAATAAATTATTATAAATATCTATAGAAATTATTGAAACTTTTTGGAAACTTATAATTGTTATCATTTGTAATGGAGAGGCTAAAGAAACATTGTGTCAGAACGTCTTTCCAAAGAAAAAAAACGAAAATTATATTTAATAGCAATACTATATACATTCAGTAAAACACATAAGTCCTGGTCAGTATTTATTCAATGCTAGGAGAACTGTGGTGAAAGAGTTAGATTGGCTTGTACAAGATGGCAAGGGTAACAACTGATGGAGCTTTGACTGAGAAAAACAACTATTTTTATTACAAAAAAAGAAAATATCCTTACCATAAACTAGTAACTGGAAAGTTTACACATAGCTACATTAAATTCACATCTTCGTGAGGGAAATAATATAAAAAAATTTTTATGATCAGGGTCCGTACCTATGCATTGTGAAAGTGTTCCTGCTAAGGTCCACGTTAGGAAAATGGCTCGCACAGGAACAGCTGATTGATATTACAGAAAAGGAATAGCGAAACATATATATATGCGGCCCGCCTAGTCCCCAAATTTCATTAATGCGGCCCTCGGTTGAAAAAGGTTGCCCACCCCTGGGTTACAGTATAATATTACGTTCCTTGAGATCAATAAGTAATTAACTAGCAAAATATTTAAAAAAAAAAAAAAAAGCTCATCTTATGGAAAGAACCGTGAAATCAATGTCATTGAACTCAATGCTTCAGGTAAAAGTTCCTCTTCTATATAAAACAAAATTAATTAATTACCAATTATTAATTAACTAATAGGTTATTTTTTAAGGATTCATGTATTGTCATCGACTATGAATAATTTTTTTTTTATTCAAAAATGTAAAATGAATGAAAAGCGTAAAAAGAGAAATTACTCTACATATACAGTAACGTCTTTGAATAATGAGCATTTTTTTCCGTTTTTCAATATCTAAATAATCATGATTTATATTAAATACTTGTTATAGTTTAAAATTGATTCGTGTTTTCACGTACAACAAAATGTTGAACTACAACTTGAATCGAGAATGGATTGGAGAAAAAATGTGTATGAAAATGTGTCTAGACAGACAAACAGACAGACATGGTGATTTGACGCAGGGGCTAGAAATATTAACTGCATCAAATGTCAACAACAACAATCGTCAGGTGAGATTGGATTTTCAATAACTATTCTAGTTTTAGAAATGTGTCGGACGGACGGACGGTCGAATGAACGGTGAAGCAGAACAAAATAAAACTAATATAAACTATTTTGGGGCTTCTATAAAAAAGTAACGTTCTCTTTTCAGACCTTGCGATCTACATGGCAGATGATGTAAAAGGTCATCTGTTCTGATGACCGACGGTTAACGAGGGTGCGATGTGGCCAGCACAACGACCAGCCACTTCACTTTGCCTACTTTCCCCAACTACTTTCAGGTAACAATTCGAGTTGGATAGACTTAAGGGCGCCTTAAAATCCTGAAATTAAAATTACAGTAGTCACCGAGATTCGATCCCGGGACCCACGCCGCCTTAACGCTTTAAAAAAAAACGAAAAAATTTACCCCACACTCTATGGGCAAGTTACTTCCTGTTTGTATAGAATTAATAAGACACGTTTTCTTTTCACTTGAAGTTTTCATTTCGTGAAAGAATGTGTTCATTATGTATGGCCTGGGAAGACGATATGTTAAGTTTAACATAAAAATATACAGGTAGTAGCTTACCTGGCCCACGATGATTATTTACCTGTAAACATAGCTATTGTCATTTTTGCTCTTCACCGAACGGAGTTTCAAATCTTGGCCCGTCTGTCTTTAGCATCTTGTTTTGCTTCCGTCGTAAAAGACTAAAGATCATCTCGAAGAACTCGTTTTTGTTTTCTAGTGACACTACATCACTAGTCTGGAGAGACATTCACTTCCACGCATATATATCTAGCTTCTCCTATGTTGTCGTAGATCAGCTCGTTTCTAATTTCCTATCAACTCGAAGTTGGCTCTAGAGTCCAATTTATCACTTTAAAAAGCCAGCCACACACATGGCAAGGGTAAGTTGGGTCTAATGCAGATTGCAGATACCTCAGTCTTTTCTTAGCCTGTTTTTAGCTCTTTCTTTTCTTTCATTGGCCTTTTTCCTTGCCTCGTATCTTGAGACTCTTGACGCAATCAGAAGAGATCGAGAGCTAGGGTGTTTCCCAGCCGTGAATGTCAATATCACCACTCCTTGAGTCAGCTCTTTTTTTTATGGAGTGTGTGTTTCTATGGTGACGGTGAGAAGAGGTTTGCGACTGGTTGTGAATGATGCAAGATGAGAATCATTCTCTTAAGCAGTCTTAGGTAACTGAGACGACTCGGGATGACCAATCTGAAAAGACGTGTTTTTTTAGTGAGTTAGATTTTGTTTAGGAGGCGCGGTGGCTGAGCGGTAAAGCGCTTGTCTTCCAAACGGGGAAGGGGATCAAGTCCTGGTGAAGACTGGGATTTTTTACTTCTGAATCATCGGGCGCCTCTTAGTCCACACAGCTCTAACGGATACATGACATTAGTTTGGGAAAAGTAAAGGCGGTTGTTCGTTGTGCTGGCCACATGACACCCTCGTTAATCGTAAGTCACAGAATCAGATGACCATATAGACCACAAGGGAACTTGAAAGGGGAACTTAGATTCTGTTTAGAATACCATTTTATATTATTACATTGATAACATTTTATCTTCAGCTGTATTTGTTTTGAGTGTAATACAATTCCTATTTAGTTTCGTTCACAAAAGAAGCTCTTCAATTTATTTCAAGTTTTATAAGTTATGATGTAATACGCCTACAGCGGTTTAGTCTACCAGGGGTTTTGTGCTATGATTCAACGTCGTCCACAACACTCTTAATGTTGTCTTTGTAACGCTTGTGTTGCCTCTTGAGAGCGCTTCCCTGCACAGATACAACGTAGTTAAAGGTGTATTTGATGGTTGTAGAGAGGAAGTGGCCATTTTTGGTTTTAGCTCTATTGTATTCTTTTTGAATCTACTACGAAACATAAAAAAAAAACAATCTTGCCTTTAACACGCTGAAAATATTTTGCAATAGGGACATTCGGTTTTACAGTTTAAATTTCAGCAAGCATTGTATAGAAAGTATAGATCTATATCACAGGTTGGGCACATGTAATCTCCAGGCGCCGTCCCTAGTTTTATAGGGCAGTATTCCCCCAACTGGCACATTCCTCGTACAAAATGCTAAGACAAATTTGTACAAAAGCTCCTTCTACCCTAGCGCTATTAGAGCATCGAATGGGTTGCCTGAGCTAGCCAGGAAAACTAGTGACTTGGCAGAATTTAATTCATTGGTTAATATGCATGACTGAATGCATGACGCGTAGGACGTAATCATCTTCTTTTTTTGAAGTAACGTCTGTATTGTATAAGATAAGATAAGAACTGTGTTCCACTGAACAGTATATAAGAATCCTCTGTTTCTGTGGCCAGCAAAGCGACCAATTATAAATTCCAGCCTTCACTAAGATTCGAATCCGGGACTCTCAGGCTCAAAGGTCAAGCACTTTACCACTCAGCCATCCCAGCCTCCTCCCAAGTTATCTACTCACGCAAATAACTCTCTGACACTCTATTGCGCAAACAGACACGTACAAAATGTACTCTCTTAACACACATCCATACACATCAACGAACACACACACACACATGTTCACGCAAACATTCCCTTACACATAGACACACGTATGAGCACACACACACACAAGAACACACACACACACACACTCACACCCATGTGACATCAACATGCACACTAACACGGACTGACATGCAAACATGATGTCACCTCTCGCAGGAAAATGACAGGGGCGAAGGACTTACACCTTGACAATGTGTCATAGAACATTAACATCCCTGTAGGAAGAAAAAAAACACAATTTGTCAAGACGTAGATAGTTTCACTTCTATCGTGTTGTAACATATGTACAACAATGTTCATAAAATAAGTCGAGAACATTAAATTTGTCACAAAACTAAAAAGTGTCTTAAGACTCGCGTCTAACTTTCTGTTGTTTTTTTTTATAGGATAATTAGACAAAGACATATTTGTGTTAATTTAATTTGCGTGCTTACACATTTCCTTCCCCAATTCCCTCTCTGTTATAATTTATTCATTCATCAAACTCCATTTGAGTGAGGGCTTGAGAGGCTTAAATCCTCTCTTGCAAAAGCCCTGGACAGAAACCTTGCTGTCTTGCGTAGTGCGTAGGCGTCACCATACAGGTCGAGAATTTTTTGTTTCCCAGACCTGTCGAGACGGAGATCAGCAAGTCTGGGGCAGTCAAACAGAATATGAGGCACGGTTTCCTCTTCTTCCCCGCAGCGGGGGCACCGTGAGTCGAAATTTGGCCAAAGCCGTGAAAAGCATGAGCCAACAGGACAGGGGCCTGTTCTGCACTGTGCTATCATAGCTTGCTCAGGCCTGGACAGCCTCCACCAAGGGAGAGTGTGGTCAGGGCGCCTCATGCACTCTTAGACTCCACGGGCTTTTTGGGACTTGTCCCAGCACTCAAACCACTTTTCCATTTCAGTTTTTTTTTATTTTAGCCAGGGCATGGTGAAAACTTACAGCCTTTTCAGTTGGTGGAATTTGCTCCCTTCCCTGGTCGATCCCTAGCCCCTCCGTGCTATATCCAAACAGTTTTCCCCTCAGCCACACAATCTACATGGTGGATACCATTGTGTTTTCTCTGATGCGCTGTTTTGTTTATGCCATCTATTAATGCCCTCTCCTCTCCGCCCTCTTCAAAGACCCTCCTCTCCTCTTTCCCTCTAAAACAGGTTACATTTGAAGCTGCCTCTTTTTTTTTTTTTAAACTTACAGTCTCGACAGGTCAGTATAACCCTAACAACGGGGCATGCGGTGGGAGGGTTACACGTTGGTGACTCTCTTCTCTTAAAGTCCACCACGTTTGGTTTTTTTTTTTTGTTTTTGTAAAATGTCTTCGTACTAACGAAACACCGAGTAGACTTTATAGACCAACACTGGCGTACATCTTGGACAAATAGACTGCAATTGTGGCGGTTACTTTTGTGGTCGTGTGTTTATCTTCACTTGTCACTGACTAGCGCGTCATCCTTGTAGATTACGCGTTAAGGTGCATTGCGCTTAAAGTATTACACTCTCTATTCGTTGATCCATTATTACTTTGATTTGTTCTCTCCCTTGCATGCTCATTTTCTGTTTTTTGATTTTTTTTTTTTTCAACATTGATTGATTTGTCAAAAATGGACTATAATTTTTCACCACCAGTGAAAGGATAGCTGTGTATAATGGAAGAGGTTTATATTTTTATTGAGTGACGATTTGAATTAGCTTATATACATACTGTGTGCAATGCAGGTAGTTCATATTCCTATTATGTGTAGATAAAGTTGTTATTATTCAATTTATGCATTTTAGATAAAGCGCTTTTTTTATTTGTTTGTTAAAGTTAAACATCCTCACAAAAAAAATTTCTTTATATGCATATCGTTATTAACTTTGAATTTCTACTCTGAAAACATCAACGAAACAAAATATGTACGTTATTTATCGTTAAGTTGTTAGTTCGTAGTTCGATCATAGTGTCAGAGTTGACTTGAGAAACTGATGTTCAAAGAAACACTGTGGATGATATAAGGAAACCGATCTAATTGTGTACCTTCATTGTATGTAATTCGCAAGGAATTCAAAGAATTGACTATGATGTTATTATATGGAGTACTGTATTGGGTGTTCATGCCAATGGAAGCTCAGTTTATTTATGGTAAGTATACTTTGTTTTTTCTCCCTTTAACTTCACCTATCCAGTCTGCTGAACCGTTAGTGCACCACCCAAGATCTGTTGACCATCTTTTCCCATTCCTCTCTTTTTTTCTGGCTTCTTTTACCTCTTTCAATGATATGCCCGTCCATTTTTCATCGTGTCTTCCCATCGCTTTCTCTGTCTTCCTCTCTTTCCTGGTACTGTTCCCAGAAGGAAGGCCTTTGTAAGCTCCATAGAGTTTAAGTTTGCATTTTTTGACAGCAGTTAACAGGTCATCTTGGGGTCCAATTGCTGTACTATTTCTGTCTCTTGTTTTATTATGTTATTTTTTCTCCATTCAAAAACCTTTCTGTAGTGCAGTTTACTTTAAGCATTGTCCACAAAGTTGTTGCCTCCTTAGAGTGGTACCAGGCCTCTGACAACTGGGTACATGTGGCCCCTCTTCCTTCATGCGGACAATTAGCCTTAAGCAGGGGGCGCGATAAAGAGAATATTTTGTCCTTTTGTCAACGTCAGCCCATCCTACAAATAGTCGCGGCCCGCACACTGTTAAGCGCCTCTGATGCCAAAAACACAAGGTGATCGAAATGTCGTGGCCCGCACACTGTTAAGCGCCTCTGATGCCAAAAACACAAGGTGATCGAAATGTCGTGGCCCGCACACTGTTAAGCGCCTCTGATGCCAAAAACACAAGGTGATCGAAATGTAACTAATTTGACAAAGCAGCATTTAAAAAAAAGGACTAAAGACTTGTTTGCCCTTCCCCCCCCCCCCCCCCCTCTTCAAAGACCCTCCTCTGAACCTCAGAGCCGAGTCCGATTAGTATCATTAATTGAAGATGGAGTCATTTATCGCACATGTTCTTACAATTCACACGTAACAATTACGTTTTGAAGATTTTCTTGTCAAATTTATCGAAATGTGTAAATATTTTGAAAACATGATATCGGCATCAAGTCTAAGCCTCAACGTATGTATATATATGGCCTGTCCTGCACTGTGCTATAATAGCTAGCCGACCAAGGGTAACGGGCTCCTGTTGCCTGAAGCTTACTAGTTTAGCAGCCACTTGCTCGCCTTTGCCACTTCCATTAGAGATAACAGTTTCGCCGGACCCAATATCTGAGCCATACGTAAATCCATTGCGCGGTGGCTGAGCGGTAAAGCGCTTGGCTTCTGAACCGGAGGTCCCGGGTTCGAATCCTGGTGAAGACTGTGATTTTTAGTTTCGGGATCTTCGGGCGCATCTGAGTCCATCCAGCTCTAATGGGTACCTGGCATTAGTTGGGGAAAAGTAAAGGCGGTTGGTCGTTGTGCTGGCCACATGACACCCTCGTTAACCGTAGGCCACAGAATCAGATGACCTTTACATCATCTGCCCTATAGACCACAAGATCTGAAAGGGGAAAATTTACCCTAAATCCATGAGATGTACAGCTTATTAGAGGCTATTGGAGACCCGTGCCCTTGGAAGCTTTTTACAGGTAGTAATGAGCTAATATCCAATACCACTTCGGCAAAGGGCTTTTGCAAGAGAGGATTTCAGCCTCCCAAGCCCTCACTCAAATGGAGTTTGATGATGATGATGTTGAATGCCCAGGCATTCAACTTATGTTATCAGAGGATCCATTGTTACTTTGCGACTCAACAAGGTTATGTGACCCTCCCCCCCTCAACTGTGCAAATGAAAGGCACCTGAGTGACTGCTCAGTGCCCCGCGTATGATTGCGGGAGGAGCTGGGCACTGTTCTCAAGTAACAAATATTGCCCCCTCAACTCATCCCAGTATTTTAACCCACCACGAAACAAGACAGATTTGAAAATGCATCGTCTCTTTCTGTTACACTCTATTTGTCTTCAAAATAAATCTGTACAACCAAGCGCGCATTACACTAGTTATCCTAATAAATGTCCCCTCAAGTAAACCTAAGTTTTCGAATTATTGAAGTTATCCTAATAAATGTCCCGTCTATTAAAACCTAGTATCGATCTTACCTTTTTCCAACTGAGTCGTAAATGTGTCAATCTGTAAAGACATAGCCTTAAATAGGACATCAGTAGCCTCCCTTCGTTTGACCTACATGATTTTTAAAAGAGAACGTCAGTTTTAGCGTCCTTTGTAAAGTAATGCGTTGTTGTGTTTATGCTGTCAGTGTGTCTTTCTGTCTGTCTCGCTAGTTCTCCAAAATCTTTATTGAAACAAAAAAGGATCCGATTTTAACATTGTGATTATCATTACAAGAATCGCAAATGTTTACTTAAATTAATTATGATCACCTGAGAACGTGGCTGTTTCGTTTTCATAATTAAGTATGCACCAAGGTATACACTATTTTTAAAACAAGTTGGAAAGAAGTCAGTTCATGCTAACACTCCCTCATCTTGCATGCGGCACATGAATTCAAAAAATGCGATTACAATATCATCTTGATTGTGCTAATAAAAGATGCAACGGCTACTTTTAATGGGCCGAAAACGTTCACCTTTTTTTAAAATAATTAACTACTCATATTTATCTTATCTTATCTTCTTATCTTATCTTATACAATACAGACGTTACTTCAAAAAAAGAAGATGATTACGTTCTACGCGTCATGCACTTTATGCTCAAAAGTGTTAATCATTTCTAAATCAATGAAAAAGAAGAGTTCTTTAAAGCAGTTCAGAAGTTAGCGCCACCATATTATCGCATATATACAGATTCAAATATATAGACTGCCAGATACGCAACCACCCAACTCTAATGGGTACTTGGCTGTAGTTGGGGATAGTAAAAGAGGTTGGTCGTTGTGCTGGCCACATAATACCCTGCTCGTGAGTCGTTGGCGAAAGAAGCATCATCTGCCCTATAGATAGCATGGTATTAAAGAGGAACTTTACTTGCATATAGGCAATCCAACAGAAACTATAATAAGATAGATAGATAGATAGATAGATAGATAGATAGATAGATAGATAGACGGATGGATGGATGGAAATAATAGATAGATGAGTAAACCCAAGAAAGTCCCACACCCACCACAGGCCATGTGATCGTCATTAAATGTAATTGCGTTCCTACGCCCACTGATATGACAGCGCCCTGTGCCATACCTGGGCGAGTAGCTTGTCATGCCCGTGATGAGATGTGTCATGACAGAACGGGAGAACAAAAAAATGACGTGGCCTCCGGATGTACTATACTGAAAGGTAATGCGCACAGACCTATATAATAAATATAACCTAGGTCTGTGCCACTCTGTGGTAATGCGTTTTAGTTTTCTATTGTTAAAAAGTCGAGATTCCGCCATTCTTGACATTACTAAGTTACGTAATTTGATTACTTTCTTTTTATTCCAAATTTCGACAACTTTTTTTTTACGTCGAAATCATGCAGATGGCATTTTTACAAATCAAAGTTGGTAGAAAAGTTAGCTCCATATTTTTTTTTTATTTAGCAAATGTGCGTAACCACAGTGTCCCAAATATATTTTTTTATTTAGTTTTATTTCCCTTTTTTAAATAAAAAATAATAAACTAATGAATGGACATCATTCACCAATCGTAAATAAACACATTTTGCCACGTCATAATATTGATAAAACAATGAAAAATAGGTATCACCTTACAGCCTTTATGGAGTACAAAATTTGTATAGAAGATATATAGAATCACGTGGTTTAATGTTGTTTGTTTCGATTGGTGAATGAGGTCCATTATCTACTTGTTTGTTTTTTTTTTTTTATTGATTCAAGTATTGTCAGTGACAATGAACAATTGTTTCAAAGTTTCAACTGGATCCGAGAATGGGAAGTGGGAGAAAAAAATAACCGGAAGAAGAATCCTGCCAGCCAGACAGACAGACAGACAGACGGACAGACAGACAGACAGAGTGACTTCTTCTAAGCTTTGTAAATCTTAAAGTCTTTCTCATCACGAAATTTAAAAAAGTAAAGTAACGTTCCCCTTTCAGACCTTGTGGTCTATATGGCAGATAATGTAAAGGTCATCTGATTCTGTGGCCTACGGTTAACGAGGGTGTCATGTGGCCAGCACAACGACCAACCGCCTTTACTTTTCCCCAACTAATGTCAGGTACCCATTAGAGCTGGATGGACTCAGAGGCGCCCAAGGATCCCGGAATAAAAATCCCAGTCTTCACCGGGATTCGAACCCTGGACCCCCGGTTCAGAAATCAAGCGCTTTACCGCTCAGCCACCGCGCCTCCTCATTACGAAATTAGTCTTAGATTTATTTTGTACCGAGATTGAAAGCTGTTTTTAACCTTATTGTACTAAGTTAAGTCAAGTAAATGTCCCCTTTCAGAACTTGTGGTCTATAGGGCAGATGATATAAAGGTCATCTGATTCTTTATGGTTAACGAGGGTGTCATGTGGCCAACACAACGAACAACCACATTTAATTGTCCTCAACTAATGTCAGATACACATTAGAGATGGTAGGACTCAGAAGCGTCCTAATGTCTTGAAATTAAAAATCCCAGTCTTCACAAGGATTTGAACCGCGCACTTCGGACCCCAAGCGCTATACCACTAAGCCACCGCCCCTAAGAGCCTCAGTTAATATCTCTGTTGCAAATTTTATATGCTCCTTATTTCTTGGTACCATTTTTTACAACAGTCGGACACATGCAACTTTGTTGTTCGTTTTTGATGTCTGTTTTAGTCGAGGGAAAGTTTTTAAAAAATGTCCCAAAGAACCTATCGTTAGTCAATCATTTCCAATGTTATTATTTGTATCACATAAGAAAATCGGTAATTCATTGTTCAGAAAGAAAGCGGATGCTGCGGTTTTCTTAGATATAAAAAAATTAATATGCATTTTTGAAAAATCAATTTTAATACAGTAAATTTGACTCTTTTTATCCATTGGAAAAAAAAAAAAAAGAATCAAACTTATAGTACATAGAAATCGAGTCAGCGACACACACAAGCGATCTATTAACTTAGCTAACCTGCCATACAACTATTTGCGAAGTTTTAGCTTGAAATAAATTAATTAATTAATAATTCTAAGGTTTACTTTTGTTTGATGTCATGTCCCAAGTTTTAACAACCTTCAATCTTTTGTTTGTTGTTTTTTTTTTTAAAAAAAGAAGCCAAAAGTTGGCAATTGTTTGAAAGCATAATTATTATCAGCGTGACTTTTATGACTCAATAGAAGAATCATTTTACATTTACACCATTTTACATTCACACCATTTTAAATTTACACTATTTTATATTTATACAATTCTACATTTACACCATTTAATATTTACATTAATTTACATTCACATCGTTTTACATTTACACCATTTTATATTCATGCTTGCCCTGGTTGTGACTAAATATGTAGGTCACAGCTGGGGTTACGCAGCCACGGGAAATACTGCATTCATCACTAATCTTCGCACTCGAAGACATGCCTTATTATTATTTTATATTCACACCATTTTACATGTACACCATTTTACATTAACACCATTTTACATTAATACCATCTTACATTTACACCACTTTATATTTACACCATTTTACATATATACCTTCTTACATTTACACCATCTTACATTTACATCTTTTTATATTTACACCATTTTATATTTACACAATTTTACATTTATATTATTTTACATTTATACCATTTTATATTTACACCATTTTATATTTATAC
>JADKLZ010021225.1:0-13237 GCA_021533235.1 Biomphalaria straminea | reverse complement strand
CTGAAAGAACATCCAAAACATGCAAAACAAAACAAACAGATTTACGTTTTTTAAAACCTAAGTGTATTGCTTACTGCTAACAAAGAGTAAGGGGGGACATGAGAGTGGATCTTACTTACTTACTTAGACTTAGGTCCTCCTGCGCCGTTCGGCGCATTGGGCTGCAAGCTGTCTCCATAAAGATCTGTCATTGGTAATGTCTGAAGTATCCTCCCACCTGGTGTCCACTGTTATGAGGTCCTCCATGAAGGTATGACGCCAAGTTATACGAGGACGTCCCTGTTTGCGTTTTCCTCGTATTGGCCTCCATGTCATAGCAATTCCATGCGACGTTCTGTTACAACTTCACTAAGTGTTCGACTCCCAGTTCGGCATAGGATTTCCTTGTTTGATACTAGATCTGTGTAACTGACTCTCAGAATCCGTCTCAGTCATTTTTGTTGAGCCACATTTAGTCTTTTCTCAATTTTGACAGATGACTTCCATGTCTCACGTGCATATGTTGCAGTTGGAATGACGATTGTGTTGAGAAGGTGTATTTTTGTCTCGAGTCCAATGGCTTGGCTTGTCGAAATAGGCTGCAGCCTTTGGAAAATGCTCCATGCCTTTCCTATTAGGAAGAGTGGATCTACTTGTTTATATTTATTATCGGCCTTAGATTGAGTTACAGCAGGGGTGGGCAAATTACGTTCCGCGGGCCACATGCGGCCCGCCGAAGTGTTTTATGCGGCCCGCGAAAACCTAAATAAATTATTATAAATATCTATAGAAATTATTGAAACGTTTTTGGAAACTTATAATTGTTATCATTTGTAATGGAGAGGCTAAAGAAACATTGTGTCAGAACGTCTTTCCAAAGAAAAAAAATGAAGATTCTATTTAATAGCAATACTATATACATTCAGTAAAACACATAAGTCCTGGTCAGTATTTATTCAATGCTATGGAGAACTGTGTTGAAAGAGTTGGGTTGGCTTGTACAAGATGGCAAGGGTAACAACTGATGGAGCTTTGACTGAGAAAAACAACTATTTTTATTACAAAAAAAGAAAATATCCCAACCATAAACTAGTAACTGGAAAGTTTACACATAGCTACATTAAATTCACACCTTCGTGGGGGAGATAGTGTAAACATTTTTTTATGATCAGGGTCCGTACCTATGCATTGTGAATGTGTTCCTGCTAAGGTCCACGTTAGGAAAATGGCTCGCACAGGAACAGCTGATTGATATTACAGAAAAGGAATAGCGAAACATATATATATGCGGCCCGCCTAGTCCCCAAATTTCATTAATGCGGCCCTCGGTTGAAAAAGGTTGCCCACCCCTGGGTTACAGTATAATATTACGTTCCTTGAGATCATTAAGTAATTAACTAGCAAAATATTTAAAAAAAAAAAAAAGCTCATCTTATGGAAAGAACCGTAAAATCAATGTCATTGAGCTCAATGCTTCAGGTAAAAGTTACTTTTCTATATAAAACAAAATTAATTAATTACCAATTATTAATTAACTAATAGGTTATTTTTTAAGGATTCATGTATTGTCATCGACTATGAATAATTATTTTTTTTTAATTCCACTTTATTCAAAAATGTAAAATGAATGAAAAGCGTAAAAAGAGAAATTACTCTACATATACAGTAGCGTCTTTGAATAATGAGCATTTTTTTCCGATTTTAAATATCTAAATAATCATGATTTATATTAAATACTTGTTATAGTTTAAAATTGATTCGTGTTTTCACGTACAACAAAATGTTGAACTACAACTTGAATCGAGAATGGATGGGAGAAATAATGTGTATGAAAATGTGTCTAGACAGACAAACAGACAGACATGGTGATTTGACGCAGGGTCTAGAAATATTAACTGCATCAAATGTCAACAACAACAATCGTCAAGGTGATATTGGATTTTCTATAACTATTCTAGTTTTAGAAATGTAACCGTGACGGACGGACGGACGGTCGAATGAACGGTGAAGCAGTACAAAATAAAACTAATATAAACTATTTTGGGGCTTCTTTTCAGACCTTGCGATCTACATGGCAGATGATGTAAAAGGTCATCTGTTCTGATGACCGATGGTTAACGAGGGTGCGATGTGGGCAGCACAACGACCAGCCACTTCACTTTGCCTACTTTCCCCAACTACTTTCAGGTAACCATTCGAGTTGGATGGACTTAAAGGCGCCTTAAAATCCTGAAATTAAAATCACAGTAGTCACCGAGATTCGATCCCGGGACCCACGCCGCCTTAACTCTTAAAAAAAAAAAAAAAACGAAAAAATTTGCCCCACACTCTATGGGCAAGTTACTTCCTGTTTGTATAGAATTAATAAGACACGTTTTCTTTTCACTTGAAGTTTTCATTTCGTGAAAGAATGTGTTCATTATGTATGGCCTGGGAAGACGATATGTTAAGTTAAACATAAAAATATGCAGGTAGTAGCTTACCTGACCCACGATGATTATTTACCTGTAAACATAGCTATTGTCATTTTTGCTCCTAACAATACCTACAATTACACCTTGACCCGTATGTCTTTAGCATCTTGTTTTGCTTCCTTCCGTCGTAAAAGACTAAAGATCATCTCGAAGAACTCGTTTTTGTTTTCTAGTGACACTACATCACTAGTCTGGAGAGACATTCACTTCCACGCATATATATCTAGCTTCTCCTATGTTGTCGTAGATGAGCTCGTTTCTAATTTCCTATCAACTCGAAGTTGGCTATAGAGTCCAATTTATCACTTTAAAAAGCCAGCCACACACATGGCAAGGGTAAGTTGGGTCTAATGCAGATTGCAGATACCTCAGTCTTTTCTTAGCCTGTTTTTGGCTCTTTCTTTTCTTTCATTGGCCTTTTTCCTTGCCTCGTATCTTGAGACTCTTGACGCAATCAGAAGAGATCGAGAGCTAGGGTGTTTCCCAGCCGTGAATGTCAATATCACCACTCCTTGAGTCAGCTCTTTTTTTATGGAGAGTGTGTGTTTCTATGGTGACGGTGAGAAGAGGTTTTCGATTGGTTGTGAATGATGCAAGATGAGCATCATTCTCTTAAGCGGTCTTAGGTAACTGAGACGACTCGGGATAACCAATCTGAAAAGACGTGTTTTTTTTTAGTGAGTTAGATTTTGTTTGGGAGGCGCGGTGTCTGAGCGGTAAAGCGCTTGTCTTCCACACGGGGACCGGGGATCAAGTCCTGGTGAAGACTGCGATTTTTTACTTCTGAATCATCGGGCGCCTCTTAGTCCACCCAGCTCTAACGGGTACATGACATTAGTTTGGGAAAAGTAAAGGCGGTTGTTCGTTGTGCTGGCCACAAGACACCCTCGTTAATCGTAAGTCACAGAATCAGATGACCATATAGACCACAAGGTCTGAAAGGGGAACTTAGATTCTGTTTAGAATACCATTTTATATTATTACATTGATAACATTTTATCTTAAGTTGTATTTGTTTTGAGTGTAATACAATTCCTATTTAGTTTCGTTCACCAAAGAAATTCTTCAATTTATTTCAAGTTTTATAAGTTATGATGTAATACGCCTACAGCGGTTTAGTCTACCAGGGGTTTTGTGCTATGAGTCAACGTCGTCCACAACACTCTTAATGTTGTCTTTGTAACGCTTGTGTTGCCTCTTGAGAGCGCTTCCCTGCACAGATACAACGTAGTTAAAGGTGTATTTGATGGTTGTAGAGAGGAAGTGGCCATTTTTGGTTTTAGCTCTATTGTATTCTTTTTGAATCTACTACGAAACATAAAAAAAAAACAATCTTGCCTTTAACACGCTGAAAATATTTTGCAATAGGGACATTCGGTTTTACAGTTTAAATTTCAGCAAGCATTGTATAGAAAGTATAGATCTATATCACAGGTTGGGCATATGTAATCTCCAGGCGCCGTCCCTAGTTTTATAGGGCAGTGTTCCCCCAACTGGCACATTCCTCGTACCATATGCTAGGACAAATTTGTACAAAAGCTCCTTCTACCCTAGCGCTATTAGAGCATCGAATGGGTTGCCTGAGCTAGCCAGGAAAACTAGTGACTTGGCAGAATTTAATTCATTGGTTAATATGCATGACTGAATGCATGACGCGTAGGACGTAATCATCTTCTTTTTTTGAAGTAACGTCTGTATTGTATAAGATAAGATAAGAACTGTGTTCCACTGAACAGTGTATAAGAATCCTCTGTTTCTGTGGCCAGCAAAGCGACCAATTATAAATTCCAGCCTTCACTAGGATTCGAATCCGGGACTCTCAGGCTCAAAGGTCAAGCACTTTACCACTCAGCCACCCAAGCCTCCTCCCAAGTTATCTACTCACGCAAATAACTCTCTAACACTCTATTGCGCAAACAGACACGTACAAAATGTACTCTCTTAACACACATCCATACACATCAACGAACACACACACACACATTTTCACGCAAACATTCCCTTACACATAGACACACGTATGAGTACACCCACACACACAAGAACACACACACACACTCACACCCATGTGACATAAACATGCACACTAACACGAACTGACATGCAAACATGATGTCACCTCTCGCAGGAAAATGACAGGGGCGAAGGACTTACACCTTGACAATGTGTCATAGAACATTAACATCCCTGTAGGAAAAAAAAAACAACACAATTTGTCAAGACGTAGATAGTTTCACTTCTATCGTGTTGTAACATATGTACAACAATGTTCATAAAATAAGTCGAGAACATTAAATTTGTCACAAAACTAAAAAGTGTCTTAAGACTCGCGTCTAACTTTCTGTTGTTTTTTTTTTATAGGATAATTAGACAAAGACATATTTGTGTTAATTTAATTTGCGTGCTTACACATTTCCTTCCCCAATTCCCTCTCTGTTATAATTTATTCATTCATCAAACTCCATTTGAGTGAGGGCTTGAGAGGCTTAAATCCTCTCTTGCAAAAGCCCTGGACAGAAACCCTGCTGTCTTGCGTAGTGCGTAGGCGTCACCATACAGGTCGAGAATTTTTTGTTTCCCAGACCTGTCGAGACGGAGATCAGCAAGTCTGGGGCAGTCAAACAGAATATGAGGCACGGTTTCCTCTTCTTCCCCGCAGCGGGGGCACCGTGAGTCGAAATTTGGCCAAAGCCGTGAAAAGCATGAGCCAACAGGACAGGGGCCTGTTCTGCACTGTGCTATCATAGCTTGCTCAGGCCTGGACAGCCTCCATCAAGGGAGAGTGTGGTCAGGGCGCCTCATGCACTCCCAGACTACACGGGCTTTTTGGGACTTGTCCCAGCACTCAAACCACTTTTCCATTTCATTTTTTTTAATTTTAGCCAGGGCATGGTGAAAACTTACAGCCTGTTCAGTTGGTGGAATTTTCTCCCTTCCCTGGTCGATCCCTAGCCCCTCCGTGCTATATCCAAACAGTTTCCCCCTCAGCCACACAATCTACATGGTGGATACCATTTTGTTTTCTCTGATGCGCTGTTTTGTTTATGCCATCTATTAATGCCCTCTCCTCTCCGCCCTCTTCAAAGACCCTCCTCTCCTCTTTCCCTCTAAAACAGGTTACATTTGAAGCTGCCTCTTTTTTTTTTTTAAACTTACAGTCTCGACAGGTCAGTATAACCCTAACAACGGGGCATGCGGTGGGAGGGTTACACGTTGGTGACTCTCTTCTCTTAAAGTCCACCACGTTTGGTTTTTTTTTTTTGTTTTTGTAAAATGTCTTCGTACTAACGAAACACCGAGTAGACTTTATAGACCAACACTGGCGTACATCTTGGACAAATAGACTGCAATTGTGGCGGTTACTTTTGTGGTCGTGTGTTTATCTTCACTTGTCACTGACTAGCGCGTCATCCTTGTAGATTACGCGTTAAGGTGCATTGCGCTTAAAGTATTACACTCTCTATTCGTTGATCCATTATTACTTTGATTTGTTCTCTCCCTTGCATGCTCATTTTCTGTTTTTTGATTTTTTTTTTTTTCAACATTGATTGATTTGTCAAAAATGGACTATAATTTTTCACCACCAGTGAAAGGATAGCTGTGTATAATGGAAGAGGTTTATATTTTTATTGAGTGACGATTTGAATTAGCTTATATACATACTGTGTGCAATGCAGGTAGTTCATATTCCTATTATGTGTAGATAAAGTTGTTATTATTCAATTTATGCATTTTAGATAAAGCGCTTTTTTTATTTGTTTGTTAAAGTTAAACATCCTCACAAAAAAAATTTCTTTATATGCATATCGTTATTAACTTTGAATTTCTACTCTGAAAACATCAACGAAACAAAATATGTACGTTATTTATCGTTAAGTTGTTAGTTCGTAGTTCGATCATAGTGTCAGAGTTGACTTGAGAAACTGATGTTCAAAGAAACACTGTGGATGATATAAGGAAACCGATCTAATTGTGTACCTTCATTGTATGTAATTCGCAAGGAATTCAAAGAATTGACTATGATGTTATTATATGGAGTACTGTATTGGGTGTTCATGCCAATGGAAGCTCAGTTTATTTATGGTAAGTATACTTTGTTTTTTCTCCCTTTAACTTCACCTATCCAGTCTGCTGAACCGTTAGTGCACCACCCAAGATCTGTTGACCATCTTTTCCCATTCCTCTCTTTTTTTCTGGCTTCTTTTACCTCTTTCAATGATATGCCCGTCCATTTTTCATCGTGTCTTCCCATCGCTTTCTCTGTCTTCCTCTCTTTCCTGGTACTGTTCCCAGAAGGAAGGCCTTTGTAAGCTCCATAGAGTTTAAGTTTGCATTTTTTGACAGCAGTTAACAGGTCATCTTGGGGTCCAATTGCTGTACTATTTCTGTCTCTTGTTTTATTATGTTATTTTTTCTCCATTCAAAAACCTTTCTGTAGTGCAGTTTACTTTAAGCATTGTCCACAAAGTTGTTGCCTCCTTAGAGTGGTACCAGGCCTCTGACAACTGGGTACATGTGGCCCCTCTTCCTTCATGCGGACAATTAGCCTTAAGCAGGGGGCGCGATAAAGAGAATATTTTGTCCTTTTGTCAACGTCAGCCCATCCTACAAATAGTCGCGGCCCGCACACTGTTAAGCGCCTCTGATGCCAAAAACACAAGGTGATCGAAATGTCGCGGCCCGCACACTGTTAAGCGCCTCTGATGCCAAAAACACAAGGTGATCGAAATGTAACTAATTTGACAAAGCAGCATTTAAAAAAAAGGACTAAAGACTTGTTTGCCCTTCCCCCCCCCCCCCCCCCTCTTCAAAGACCCTCCTCTGAACCTCAGAGCCGAGTCCGATTAGTATCATTAATTGAAGATGGAGTCATTTATCGCACATGTTCTTACAATTCACACGTAACAATTACGTTTTGAAGATTTTCTTGTCAAATTTATCGAAATGTGTAAATATTTTGAAAACATGATATCGGCATCAAGTCTAAGCCTCAACGTATGTATATATATGGCCTGTCCTGCACTGTGCTATAATAGCTAGCCGACCAAGGGTAACGGGCTCCTGTTGCCTGAAGCTTACTAGTTTAGCAGCCACTTGCTCGCCTTTGCCACTTCCATTAGAGATAACAGTTTCGCCGGACCCAATATCTGAGCCATACGTAAATCCATTGCGCGGTGGCTGAGCGGTAAAGCGCTTGGCTTCTGAACCGGAGGTCCCGGGTTCGAATCCTGGTGAAGACTGTGATTTTTAGTTTCGGGATCTTCGGGCGCATCTGAGTCCATCCAGCTCTAATGGGTACCTGGCATTAGTTGGGGAAAAGTAAAGGCGGTTGGTCGTTGTGCTGGCCACATGACACCCTCGTTAACCGTAGGCCACAGAATCAGATGACCTTTACATCATCTGCCCTATAGACCACAAGATCTGAAAGGGGAAAATTTACCCTAAATCCATGAGATGTACAGCTTATTAGAGGCTATTGGAGACCCGTGCCCTTGGAAGCTTTTTACAGGTAGTAATGAGCTAATATCCAATACCACTTCGGCAAAGGGCTTTTGCAAGAGAGGATTTCAGCCTCCCAAGCCCTCACTCAAATGGAGTTTGATGATGATGATGTTGAATGCCCAGGCATTCAACTTATGTTATCAGAGGATCCATTGTTACTTTGCGACTCAACAAGGTTATGTGACCCTCCCCCCCTCAACTGTGCAAATGAAAGGCACCTGAGTGACTGCTCAGTGCCCCGCGTATGATTGCGGGAGGAGCTGGGCACTGTTCTCAAGTAACAAATATTGCCCCCTCAACTCATCCCAGTATTTTAACCCACCACGAAACAAGACAGATTTGAAAATGCATCGTCTCTTTCTGTTACACTCTATTTGTCTTCAAAATAAATCTGTACAACCAAGCGCGCATTACACTAGTTATCCTAATAAATGTCCCCTCAAGTAAACCTAAGTTTTCGAATTATTGAAGTTATCCTAATAAATGTCCCGTCTATTAAAACCTAGTATCGATCTTACCTTTTTCCAACTGAGTCGTAAATGTGTCAATCTGTAAAGACATAGCCTTAAATAGGACATCAGTAGCCTCCCTTCGTTTGACCTACATGATTTTTAAAAGAGAACGTCAGTTTTAGCGTCCTTTGTAAAGTAATGCGTTGTTGTGTTTATGCTGTCAGTGTGTCTTTCTGTCTGTCTCGCTAGTTCTCCAAAATCTTTATTGAAACAAAAAAGGATCCGATTTTAACATTGTGATTATCATTACAAGAATCGCAAATGTTTACTTAAATTAATTATGATCACCTGAGAACGTGGCTGTTTCGTTTTCATAATTAAGTATGCACCAAGGTATACACTATTTTTAAAACAAGTTGGAAAGAAGTCAGTTCATGCTAACACTCCCTCATCTTGCATGCGGCACATGAATTCAAAAAATGCGATTACAATATCATCTTGATTGTGCTAATAAAAGATGCAACGGCTACTTTTAATGGGCCGAAAACGTTCACCTTTTTTTAAAATAATTAACTACTCATATTTATCTTATCTTATCTTCTTATCTTATCTTATACAATACAGACGTTACTTCAAAAAAAGAAGATGATTACGTTCTACGCGTCATGCACTTTATGCTCAAAAGTGTTAATCATTTCTAAATCAATGAAAAAGAAGAGTTCTTTAAAGCAGTTCAGAAGTTAGCGCCACCATATTATCGCATATATACAGATTCAAATATATAGACTGCCAGATACGCAACCACCCAACTCTAATGGGTACTTGGCTGTAGTTGGGGATAGTAAAAGAGGTTGGTCGTTGTGCTGGCCACATAATACCCTGCTCGTGAGTCGTTGGCGAAAGAAGCATCATCTGCCCTATAGATAGCATGGTATTAAAGAGGAACTTTACTTGCATATAGGCAATCCAACAGAAACTATAATAAGATAGATAGATAGATAGATAGATAGATAGATAGATAGATAGATAGACGGATGGATGGATGGAAATAATAGATAGATGAGTAAACCCAAGAAAGTCCCACACCCACCACAGGCCATGTGATCGTCATTAAATGTAATTGCGTTCCTACGCCCACTGATATGACAGCGCCCTGTGCCATACCTGGGCGAGTAACTTGTCATGCCCGTGATGAGATGTGTCATGACAGAACGGGAGAACAAAAAATGACGTGGCCTCCGGATGTACTATACTGAAAGGTAATGCGCACAGACCTATATAATAAATATAACCTAGGTCTGTGCCACTCTGTGGTAATGCGTTTTAGTTTTCTATTGTTAAAAAGTCAAGATTCCGCCAGTCTTGACATTACTAAGTTACGTAATTTGATTTCTTTCTTTTTATTCCAAATTTCGACAACTTTTTTTTTAAGTCGAAATCATGCAGATGGCATTTTTACAAATCAAAGTTGGTAGAAAAGTTAGCTCCATATTTTTTTTTTATTTAGCAAATGTGCGTAACCACAGTGTCCCAAATATATTTTTTTATTTAGTTTTATTTCCCTTTTTTAAATAAAAAATAATAAACTAATGAATGGACCTCATTCACCAATCGTAAACACATTTTGCCACGTCATAATATTGATAAAACAATGAAAAATAGGTATCACCTTACGGCCTTTATGGAGCACAAATTTGTATAGAAGATATATAGAATCACGTGGTTAAATGTTGTTTGTTTCGATTGGTGAATGAGGTCCATTATCTACTTGTTTGTTTGGGGGTTTTTTTTATTGATTCAAGTATTGTCAGTGACAATGAACAATTGTTTCAAAGTTTCAACTGGATCCGAGAATGGGAAGTGGGAGAAAAAAATAACCGGAAGAAGAATCCTGCCAGACAGACAGACAGACAGACGGACAGACAGACAGACAGAGTGACTTCTTCTAAGCTTTGTAAATCTTAAAGTCTTTCTCATCACGAAATTTAAAAAAGTAAAGTAAAGTTCCCCTTTCAGACCTTGTGGTCTATATGGCAGATAATGTAAAGGTCATCTGATTCTGTGGCCCACGGTTAACGAGGGTGTCATGTGGCCAGCACAACGACCAACCGCCTTTACTTTTCCCCAACTAATGCCAGGTACCCATTAGAGCTGAGTGGACTCAGAGGCGCCCAAGGATCCCGGAATAACAATCCCAGTCTACACCGGGATTCGAACCCGGGACCCCCGGTTCAGAAGTCAAGCGCTTTACCGCTCAGCCACCGCGCCTCCTCATTACGAAATTAGGCTTAGATTTATTTTGTACCGAGATTGAAAGCTGTTTTTTAACCTTATTGTACTAAGTTAAGTCAAGTAAATGTCCCCTTTCAGAACTTGTGGTCTATAGGGCAGATGATATAAAGGTCATCTGCAGGGGCGGCCCTAGCAGTGTGCGGGGCCCTGGGCGAGCGTCATGTGCGGGGCCCTTAGCCGTAAAGGTAGGCTGCATATATATATATAACGCTGAAACAATAACAATACAGTATGTCCGCCTCAAATCTGTGGGCCTTATTTTTGTAACAAAACATAAAACATTACGTAGGTACTGCTGGTTTACTATTGGCCGCTAAAGTACATTATATACTGTATTTGAATTGTTCTGCATTTACAGATGCCAATAAAAAAGAAAACACTCACACTAGTAATAATATGCTATGTCTTCTCTCTCACTCTGAAAATTGAAGCCAATGGGACGTTCTATAAGGACAAAGTGTGCTATAGGAGCTACAGTGGTTTATTCACTTTCACAGACCCGACTTTTGCGGAAGGGCTGTATCACGGGTTTACAAGAAATATAATTTATAAAAACAAGGTTACAAAGACAGTTTGAGTGGAAACACAAACTCAAAATCGGCCCCCCGAAGTGGTCAATCCAGGCAGGTAAAAAGACAGGTTTCAATATTTTCAAAAAGAACATCAGAATGAAATTCTATCAAAGACAAATGACAGAGTAGAACGGAGAAAGAAGTTTGACAGATCTTGTGTGGTGCCCCAGCGATCCAGCAGACCAAAACATAGGTGAAAGTGAATGTAAAATCAATTTGTCAAAAATTAGCATTTATGTTACTACAAATATTATAAATGACTCTTTCATGTACAATTTTTCAGAATGCAAAGAGTAGTTCAAACTTTATCCCTACGCATTATCCAAATAAAACCCGATAAGACGTCGTTATTTATATAAGCTACGAAATAAACAAATAGGATTGGTTGCTTCCACTTATGTGTTATTATTGTGAACTGTTAAACGATGATAGCCTCTTAGACTCGGCTGTCTTTACCGAAACTGAACGGTATTTTGAAATCAAAAATGTAAGTTAAGAGCTTAAATGGCAATTGGTATAATAAATATACTGGGAAAAATATTGAGTAACAAGTCCTTGTTTATGATCACTTATTTAGTTTTTGAAGTGGGTAACAAAAAAATCTCCCAGCGCGGGGCCCCCCTCAGGCGCGGGGCCTGGGGCGGTTGCCCCACTTGCCACCCCCTAAGACCGCTACTGGTCATCTGATTCTTTACGGTTAACGAGGGTGTCATGTGGCCAACACAACGAACAACCACATTTAATTTTCCTCAACTAATGTCAGATACACATTAGAGATGGTAGGACTTAGAAGCGTCCTAATGTCTTGAAATTAAAAATCCCAGTCTTCACAAGGATTTGAACCGCGCACTCCGGACCCCAAGCGCTATACCACTAAGCCACCGCCCCTTTTTGTACTAAGAGCCTCAGTTAATATCTCTGTTGCAAATTTTATATGCTCCTTATTTCTTGGTACCATTTTTTTACAGCACTCGGATACATGCAACTTTGTTGTTAGTTTTTGATGTCTGTTTTAGTCGAGGGAAAGTTTTTAAAAAAAATGTCCCAAAGAACATATCGTTTGTCAATCATTTCAAATGTTATTATTTGTATTACATAAGAAAATCGGTAATTCATTGTTCAGAAAGAAAGCGGATAGTGCGGTTTTCTTAGATATAAAAAAAAAATATGCATTTTTGAAAAATCAATTTTAATACAGTAAATTTGACTCTTTTTATCAATTGGAAAAAAAAAAGAACTGCAGCAATAAGCAAGGAAGAGAAGTCAGCGACACACACAAGCGATCTCTTAACTTAGCTAACGTGCCATACAACTATTTGCGAAGTTTTAGCCTGAAATAAATTAATTAATTAATAATTCTAAGGCTTACTTTTGTTTGATGTCATGTCCCAAGTTTTAACAACCTTCAATCTTTTGTTTGTTGTTTTTTTTTTAAAAAAAGAAGCCAAAAGTTGGCCATTGTTTGAAATCATAATTATTATCAGCGTGACTTTTATGACTCAATAGAAGAATCATTTTATATTTACACCATTTTATATTCACACCATTTTAAATTTACACTATTTTATATTTATACAATTCTATATTTACACCATTTAATATTTACATTAATTTACATTCACATCGTTTTACATTTACACCATTTTATATTCATGCTTGCCCTGGTTGTGACTAAATATGTAGGTCACAGCTGGGGTTACGCAGCCACGGGAAATACTGCATTCATCACTAATCTTCGCACTCGAAGACAAGCCTTATTATTATTTTATATTCACACCATTTTACATTTACACCATTTTATATTCACACCATTTTACATTAATACCATCTTACATTTACACCATTTTATATTCACACCATTTTACATTTACACCATTTTATATTTACACCATTTTACATTAATACCATCTTACATTTACACCATTTTATATTAATACCATCTTACATTTACACCATTTTATATTTA
>JADKLZ010021222.1:0-12907 GCA_021533235.1 Biomphalaria straminea | reverse complement strand
CGTAAGGGTGTCACGTGATCCGTATTTTTCATTATTTTATCAATATTCTGACGTGGCTAAATTTGTTTATTTATATTTGGTGAATGGACCCCATTAGATGTCACTGATCCAGCTAAGCAAACCTTTACATCTGGTGCAAGTCTCATTTCACTTGTAACAAAAATTCCCATTCTTTTTTTTTAATGACATTATGTTGCCGCTATTATGGAATGTGGCATACAATAGAGACATTATGGTCACAAAATCATTGCAATGTGACAAGAACATTATCATTCTAATATAATATAGAAAAGTCTAAGACAACGGCTGCAAGTGTAAATATTTTGATAAATGTACTAATATACCTTTATGCTGTGTTAACTTTAGAATAGCTGCCTTTTATGTATGTTATGTGCTTGAATGATTTAATTTTAATCTTTCCTGGGTATATTTCTTGATATTTAGGAAAATACGTATTTCCAGGTCTGCTTTTCCATTTTGGCATGTAGGCATCTCTGGTCCGAACAAGCCATAAAAATGTATCTCGAACAAAGGAACTTAAAGATAATGATACATAATGAACTGTGTTATATTACAATACACTAACAAGAATGTTTACAGGTTACTTCATTTTATTAACGTGAACAAATACTACAATCATCAGTCTAATACATCAGTTTAATACACATTACTGACACACTTAACAAAAAAACGTGAACACGTGAACTCACTGGACACAGAACTAGAGAGACTACAAGAAAACAAACACACACACACACAACATACATAAACATAAACACACATATAAATGTAACAAACTGTTTTATCACAAATCTCAGGACGTCATTTTTAAGAAATCTCATTAATGAACGCGAAATAACCGTAACGTTATTTTGATAACAAACATCATACCATTGCCGACAAGGACACCCAGTATTTTAGAGGTAGGGTCAGGTATACAAATTGATGGCGATTTTAAAGTTTATTGAACCCATTAATAGTGATGCAAAGATAAATGATTATTCTTCAATGCCTGTTACACTGTAGACCTATTCTTCATATAAGCCTGCTACTCATGCTCCGGCATTAACTTCAAAGTGGCACATAAGTATAGTCAGGGAGGTAACTCGGAATTTGGGGGGCCGGGAGCTTGACCTCTTGGGGGGCCCCGCTCCATTCTCCGCCCTATTTAATTTTGAATTTGGGGGGCGGGGGGATGTTCAAATTTTCCCCCTCCTTCCTCCACCCTAGCTACGCCACTGCGTATAGTGACAGAGGCTTCAAAGACCATCTTAGGCGTCAACTTTCCTTAGCTGACATAGAAGAGAGCCCCTGGCTGCATGCGGCGTCGGAACGTGACAGCTGGAGGTCACTCACGGGGGCCGCGAGATAAACATTGGAGATAAAAGGAAAATCCGCTACCGAGGACAAACGCAGACGGTGAAAAGAAAATCTAAATCGACCACCTGCGGGCAATGGTTTTGCTTGCCCTGGATGTGGCAAAGTACGTAGGTCACAGCTGGGGCTGCGCAGCCACGAGAAATACTGCATTCCTCACTAATCTTCGGACTCGAAGACAAGCCTTATTATTATTATAGTGATTAAGAAACATGAAAGTAAATAGATGCGAGTCATAGAGATAGAATTTTGGTTATTTGTAATTTAATTTTATAGAGATATATGTCCCTATCTCTTAGTACTTGCGCCCCCTTCTCTCTCTCTCTCTCTCCCCAATGTCCTTACACTAGTCTCTATCTACATTCCTCAATGGCCTGTGAAGTAAACCACAACTCAAGTGGTTGCCAGAAATTTATTCTTGGGGCTGTCAAATAAATAGGATCATAAATCTGCTCACTTGAATTCAATCGATTGTTAATTTACTGTGAATCAAAGTACTCTACCTTGGTAGCCTTTCAATTGTCCCTGACATTTGTAGGTCAAGTGTGTCTTGTAAATTTAACACAATATGCCAACGGTTGTAGATTATATTGTCACATTTTTTTTTCATATTTTAATTGATAAGTTATGTAACTTGTGTTATAATCACACAACTAACTTCCACCTATCCTTTGATCTGCTGGACCGCTGGGTCAGTACATAAGATCTGACAACCTTCTTTCTTCATTCATATTTGTCTTTGATATAATTTCATCGGATGTTCTTTCTGAACATATGGAAGCTTGCCTAATTGGACCACTTCGGGGGCCGATTTTGAGTTTGTGTTTCCACACAAACTGTCTTTGTAACCTTGTTTTATTTTTTTTTTTTTTTTTTTTATTAACGCGTTGCTTATATGATTATTATTTAGATCTTGTTTGTTTTTGTTTTGTTTCTTATGCACAGGTAAGTGATATGCAAATTATGGTCCGCGCCCGCGTGCCTTTGTTTTTATAGCACTCATCTAGTGCATTAGAAAGAAATCAAAACAAATTATATAAGTGTGTGTGTGTGTATGTGTGTGTGTGTATCAAAAGAAGTGTGGTACAACGCGTGCATGACGTAACAAACAATCTCGTTATTAATAGCACTGGAGAAAGAATAGAAAAGAAAAGCCGGTCACTGTGCTGGTCAGACAATATCCTCGTGTATTGTTTCTCACTTCCACATTAAGGATATGTATCAATAGGTTACAAATAAGAACTCTAATAATGTTAATCTTTAAAAAATAAATCTAAAAAGATTCTGGAAATAAAGAAATCACCCTTTGGGCAAGGATTTTGTGATTTTAACATCACAGATTAGATACAAGACACCGATAGCAAAGATAAACAGACACAAACTCTCTTTTGTACCCCTGGCAATCATTAAATAGAAACAATCTGATATAAACTTTTCACATGTAAATTATGAGTGAGTCTGGTGTGAATGTACATTTTTGGTTTCTTATAGTTATAATGTTTTTTTGGTGTAATACACAAATTGTAGGACAAATTTCCATACGGACAATAAAGATTATTATTATTATATTATTATCTAATATTTCATATTTAATCCTATTGTTTGTTTTTTTTAATCCAATACACCCTCCGTTGCTCGCTGACTACAAAGTAGCTTTACTACCGAGACAACAGAACGGCGCAGCAACATTGGTTGCACAAAGAGAAACAGACGAAGCTGCTCTAGGAGCAACACCTGCCTTAGGAAGATACAGACAGAAGCGTAACGTCTTCCAGTTGTGCAGGGTCATCCGGAAGTACACCAACAACTCCTGCTTTGACTACAACAACTATGGCTGCTTCTGCGGATTGCGCAGCAGGGGAAGTCACCCAGTGGATGATGTAGACAGGTAAGGATGATAATAACTACTGATCAACAACCATCTGTTTATGGGTGTTACCTTTTACACGGGTATTAAGTTAATTCTCGGTTATACACTTTGGGCTATGCCGCTGCAAAGGAGCACATTTTAAAAAGAAGAATATGTCCAGAATTGATATTACTTCATTGACATTCAAAATATTTGGGCCATAGAGATATATAAATATAGACTGAAAAAAAGGAAATAACTTCATGTAACCTGAAAACATGTATATTTATTGCATTCGGATTTCCGAATTCTGAAAAATTTAAAAAATTGCAAGATCTTCAGTCTAAGGGATTAAACAAAACTCATAGACATAAATAAAGTGCACAAAATTGCAAGTCACAAATTTTATTTCATAAAACTCTTTTATTGGCCATTCTGTGTATATTTATGTCTATGATTGGGGCTAGAAAATCCAGTTCAATATATATAACTTGATAAAGAACTAGTTCGCATATTTAGACGTTAGCTGTATCTTAATTTCTCTAAACAAAATATTTGTACTTGTACAAAGCTTACATTAACTAGCCTCCACCCTTATCTAGATGTCTGATTCAAATTTTGAACACGTTGTGTCTCCAACATTTTCTTCTCGAGCATGTTAAAACTTTGCGCAATTATTCATTGTCAATGACAACACATGAATCAATCAACCAATTAACCAATTAGTTCATTAAAAAGTGATAAATGGTTAATCTGGTCTGATTTCCAAAAGGGAAATAAATATTACAGTATTGAGATTTCTGCCTGTAAATATAGAGGTCTTCCTGTTAGTTAAGTACCCTTTTCCCCTTTTTTAATTTTATTCCATTTTTTTTTTTTGGGGGGGGGGGTTAAATATCAACAAGATTGGCACAACAGAGAAGAAAAATAATAATTGGTATAAAACCTTATTCTAAATGTCAACAATAGCGTATACTTCCATTGTGAATGTTGGAAAGTAGCCACTCTCTAGCACGGTCCTAAACCTTGGTCCTTAGTGGAAGTTGTGAAGATCAAACAAACGTTGTCGAGGAAGTTTAAAACTGAACCTGACTATCGCCAACTAAATACAAACAGAATCCAGCTACCATTTTAACACATATCTCAGTGTGTAACAGCTGACCTTCGTCTCAGATCTACTATATTACCATTTGTTTTCAAAAACCTTTGAAGTCCTACAGTGAAAGTCTAAAGCTTCCCTTATATTCTAATTATTTGGTGCTAGAAACGGTACAGCAGCGGTTTGCAAACTTTTAAAGTTGGCGACCCCTTTTACAAACCCTGACTCTTCCGGGACCCCCACCCACTCCAACACACACATGCATAGAAAAATAGACAAAATAATTTATAATTTCGATGGTCTTAAGCGACCACTAGCAAATCGTCAATCGACCCCCGAGGGGGTCGCGACCCACAGGCTGAGAACCCCTGCGGTAGAGCTTATAGAAATTGATTCTGCAGCATTCAAAAGTGCCCACAAATCAAACAGTTGTAAAGTTTAAAAAGCAGTTTTTTTTTCTATTCGACTTGAATCATTATTTTTTACCAACCACAAGCAAAACATTTCTTACTGCTTGACTTACAAACACGGCCTGTCCTAGCTATTTAATTTAATAATTACATTCTGAATTAGCGCGGGGCCCACTGCGACCGCATTGGTTGCAGTGGCCTAAGACCGGTCCTTCTTACAAAATCATTTGTTTCTTTGCCTTATTAAGTCATTTATTTTTTTAGTTTTATAAAGTCACTAGATAGATATTAGGACTACCCGCTGCCCGCTGGTTTTAACTTGCGTATTGCTGATGTATTCACTGATATAGTGCATTAGAAACAACTAAAAACTAATAATAATGTTATAAGTAAAGCGAATGCATGAATTCACGGTTTAAAAATATATGAATGGAGCTAAAAATAGCTAATAGACCAGAATTCACGGGATATTAATTAAGAATAAAATCGCACTTTAGAAAAAAAAAATTGAATGTTAGTTTGATTAAAATATGATATGAATGGACTATAATTAGTATTTTCATGTGCTTAAGTATAAAACTATACCATACTATAGTTTTATCATCTTAGAGTTGAACTCGAGTTTTAGATTTAGAATTAGAGATATGTGTAACATTTCGCGTACGGTCTTATGAAATGATGTTCGTCAAGAATTCTAAATTCGCATATATAAGGAACGAATTTATGTAAAAATGCTTTTGAAACACAAATTTGAAGCTTAATTTTACTAAATAATGAAATCAAAAGAATATATTTTATATTTTCATGTGTTAAAGTAAAAAAATATATGTGTAAAGTGTAGTTCTTAAATTTAGATCTAGATCTAAATCCTTTTGGTCTTTTCTCATGCCAACGTTGTAAACAAAGCCTAGATCCATAAAATACTATAGCTTTAATAGTCAACTTTTTTTTTTGAGGGTCTTAAGTTTTAGGGCTACAATACATACACTATGGTGTAAATTAGTACTTAAGAAACATTTCTGCCAAGTTTTATCGAGATTGGTCAAGCGGTTTTGATTTCTATTTGTAACATACACATTCTACTTTATAATATAGATTTCTTGTTTTTTGTTTCATAAAGTCATTTCTTGTTGTTTGACTCTGTCCCCCTCTATCACTGGTCCTTCTACTTCCTCAGGTGTTGTCTAGAACATGACCAATGTTTCACTTCACTGAGATGTACACTTCTGACTTTTACGACTTACTCTATGAAGTGTTCAGGCTCAAAGTGTACTTGTACAAGTAAGTACACACTCATGTACATGTGAACAGAATAGGGCCTCAACCAATAATTTATTTACAACAAACAATTATTCCTTTTTCCGCAAAGCTGTAATGTTAACAATATTAAATTAATATAAGAAATTTATAACACTTAAACAAAGCAAAGAAGACACATATACACCAATTTTTTTTCCAAATAAATTATAGAAATACTCTCAAACGAGAAGATAACAAAGCCTCTATAGATTGTAATGAATTGTTCAATCTGTCTTGAACTATAGATGATTGTTACATTTTAACAAATTACTCAGCAGGCGTTTGAGTTTTCTTGTTCGGGTGTACTCAATGTAGTTGATCAACAGTACATACTAAACAACATCGATTATTAACTAGTGACTATTAACTAGTCAACACTGAAGAACATTTCATAAAATATTTAATCCAAGATAGGAGAGCCACAGTCAAAAGTCATAGTTGAAATAAAGACTTCTTTACCCTAGAGCAGTGATTCCCAAAGTGGTCCATATGGACCCCCAGGGGTCCACGAGGGCTTCCAAGGGGTCCACGAAAGTGAAAAAAAGAATTGGGGGTCCATGACATGCAAATGGGGGTCCACGATAGTGGATCTCATTTAAGAAGGACTTGAGTTTGAGTTTATTATAAAATCTCACATTAATGGAATCACCTATTATATCATACAAATAAACATTGTTTAGTTTATACTTTATTATAGCTAGGCCATTAAATTTTTATTGTATAATTGGAATGAAAAACATATTTTAAATTTTAATACCTCATTTAAATAGCTTTATTTGGTCTCAAGATAACTAATATTTAACATGGCTGAATCTAAATATAAAATAGACTATGGTGTTACTTTCTAAATTTTTTCTTCTTTTCTCGACGAACTTATATTGCCTAAGTGTCTTTTATTCAAGAACATTTTATGTAACGACACCATGAAACTACTTAAGCTGGAGGATAGTTGGAGACAAAGCCACCCTGATAAGATTGGAAAAACTATTGAACACTCTATAATAAAGTTGAGAAAAGATATACAATTGACAAAATATTTGCTTTCAAATTTTAAGGAAAATATAATGGTTTGCTGTGTCTTTAAATATATTGCGAAATTATGAAAACGACATACAATTGGCAAAAAAAAAAAATGAATGAGTTAAATAATATTTCAAAATTTAAATAAACAAAATGTGTAATTTGAAATTGATTAATTTTCAAAAATTTAATATAACTTAAGCAGGGGGTCCACGGAAAACCAGAAAACATGTCAAGGGGTCCACGAGACAAAAAAGTTTGGGAACCACTGCCCTAGAGATTCTATCATTTAGCTGATTTTTCCAGTCTTTAACCCAAAATATCCCAAGCGTAACTAGTCTCGTTCAATATACGTCTTCTATGGTGCGTCGCTAAATAACTAAAACTATAAACGAAGTGCCTGACAAGATATATTAAATTACCACCCGTTTCGGCTAAATATCTCATGAATATCTATATGCAGTTTATCTTAGAATAAATTTAGCTTTATCATTGCTATTTATATGCAAAATGGTTTTTAAATGTTTAATGCTTTATTGTTGGTGCTGCTGCTTTTGTTATGTTTACAATACCTCCATTCATGTCACTTTTTCTTGGAACCTGGATCCAGAAACCTGGACAGATGATCTCAAAAACGACTCTAACGATTTTCCTGTAATTGTTTTTGTTTATTTTATTGTATTTAAAGTTGTATAATTTGAAGTTGTATAATGAAGGTATTGTCTTTTTAAAAAATGTATTTTTGAATGTTTCTCTTGTTGTTAAAATAGATTCCTTTAATACTTCCTCTAAACTGATACTATAAATGTCAGTTCCTATTAATTTGATTCTCTGTGCTAAAAACTGGATACATCATACAAATTATCATATATTTTGAAAATATTTAATTTTATCAACACTTCTTAGATTCTCTAGAACAGATGCACCTTTAAAAAAAGCTTTTTGTTGTTACCCGCATTATAGGAAACTCTCCAATACAATATAAGAGATGCATTGAATATTTTGAATGCTACATAAATTTAAAGTGGTTAGCTGAGAGATTAAAGGTCTTCACAGCTCTTTCATCTTGCAGTAATATAGCTTATATTAAGTCACTCCGTCTGTCTGTCTGTCCAGGACACATGTAGTACATACCATTCTCCTATTTGCCATTCTCGAATCAAGTTGTTCAATTATTCATAGTCGTTAACTAGTCAGTTAGTGATAGCTAATTAATTTTGTATAGACTAAGGGAGTTGAACCTTGCAGTATTGTGAGATATGACGGCGATGTTGCGTTTCTTCTCCTTAGTAAGCTTTGTTTTTTAAAAATATTTTATTTGTTTCCAGAGGATTTCTATAGACGTGTGGTAGGAAGGGCACGGTGCAATAAATAGTTCGAACTTTATACTGGATCAACTAACCCATAAAAATAAACTAATCTATAGTCCCGATAACATGACCTATGTAAGACTCCACTTCATAGTTCTAATATAAAGAGGTCTACTTTGATGATGTCTGGGGCGTTGATCAGAAGTGACAAGTGTTTGATTTGTAACAGTGACAGACAAGACTGACGTGACCATACACATACGAAGTAAGAAAAAAGTTCTATGTTATTACAAAGCTTATATCAACTCACTCTATCTGTCTGTTACAAAGTTTGTATATGTTATTTTTACCTCTTCCCATTCTCGGATCAAGTTGAAACTTTGCACAATTATTTATAGTCCCTAAGAAAACATAAATCCATCAAAACTGTGATTTTATCATAAAAACCAGCAGTATATAAAAATACATTTTATAGATAGATAGATAGATAGATTGATAGATAGATAGATAGATAGATAGATAGATAGATAGATAGATAGATAGATAGATAGGTAGATGGATGGATGGATAGATGGATGGATGGATGGATGGATGGATGGATGGATGGATGGATGGATGGATATTTTGTTAGGAACAGTGAATAATTGTGCAAAACGTTTCAACTTGATCCGAGAATCGCAAGTGGTAGAAATAAAATTTGTACCAGACAGACAGAGTTGAAATAAGCTTTCTAAAAACAAAAAAAAACTACCATCAGCTTCATAAATTGGAAAAAATGAAAGCGTAATGATAACAGAGAGACAATTATGGTAAAAATGGAGACATCATCTGAAAGCAACATTGAAAATACAAGGCAAAGAATCGCTATTTAGCCTCTTGTGTAATTTGATATTTATTGTATATCTATACCCACTACAATTGTTACAAAATTATGAACACTATAATACGATACACGTACCGTGTAGGGCACTGTGGTAACCAAACACTACAACTTTGAAAAGTAAGGACTGTGATTTATAAGGTAAGATATTATTTGAGCATAAAGTAGGGAAACAAATATTGTCTTTTTTATATTTCTAGTTTTCTTTCTTTGTTAACAAAACGCGATGTCTAGCGTGACCGAATGTCTTTTGATAGAAATAATTACTCTCCAAGTCACATGTCTGTGTCATTGTCAACAGATTCCAAGACCTCGTCGTGCCGGTATGGGTCATGCCAATGTGACATCAAGTTTGGGGAATGCCTCCATGCGGCGCGCTACAATAAAAAGCACAAGAAATTTAACACTTTAAGATGTCACTGAAAGGACGAACCAGCAAGACAAACTTGAAACAATGTCTTCATTTGTGTTAAAAGTGCCGGCACGGCCCATGAATGTACACTTTCTTAAATGTAAAAATACATTAAATGTGATGATACTTTCTTAAATGTAAAGAATTTCGAAAGAAATATTACACCCTTTAAACATTATATTAATCAATGTGTATTTCGTTCAATTTTTAATATCTTGACCTGAAATTTTCTTGTCATTCTAAAAGGGGTCAAACAGAGCTGATACATTTTTTGGTATCAATTTAATGTTTTTACTTTTTTTATTAAATTTTTATTTTTGCTCGTTTGTTTTTTAAAAGCCAAATAACTTTGTCAAATTAAAAAAAGATATTTAAATGAAAAATTTTGGACTACTACAAGGGTCGTATTTACGGCGGGGCAGAAACTAGCCATCAAAGGGGTTCCCCCACAAACAAATAAAAATTAAAATATGTATATTCAATATAAAAAAGAGGAACATGGCAGGTACTCTAATGTATCATTATCCTGAGAGAGAGCAAGGAAGTTGGATCACGCTCTTGGCGCCACAAGCCGACAGATATTCCACACACACTAAGGGACGTCAAATGGGCTCCAAAATTGCTAAAAATTATAGCAAAAATTACTTGTTTGGTTTCTTGATCTGTCTTACCGTTAATCTATTTTTAAATGTACGCCATCCTTTCACTAATTTCCCGTGCCCCCACTTGAGAGGGGGGGGGGGACGAATGACTGCCTTTCTATATTAGGGATTAAAATATACGCAAAAAGATATAGTTGATATAGACAATGTTAAAAAGTTGTGTATCTAGACTAGATTGTGTTATTGTTGTTTTGTGGTTTTAAATTTTTGCGATTTCTTTACGATAGTTTTCTTAAATAGGTTTTTAAGTCTCAAGATTGGTTTGTTCCTAATCAGATGTGATGATATTTAACATGTTGCCCTCAAAACTATCAGAGCAGCCGTTGAGAAACTATAAAATAAAAAGGTGTAAGGGAAATAACAAGTAAAAGTCAAACTGTGATAATCTGTTTCTTTAATTATCTGCACCTTTTACATATGTAGTTCTAAATATAGTAGGTAAGGTTTACACATGGATAATTATTTATTGTTCTGGTTAACTTCAAGGTAAATGTAAACAATTACATTATCAATAATTAGATTTAGCATTAGGAAACCTAATTAATGTTACGTAACAGAGGCTTATGTAACATTTTTACCTAAACATCACAAATTAAATTAACGTAACAACAATTCCTCTATTCAGGTTGCGCATTGAATCACAAAACTATGAGCTAATGAAATCTAGACACGAATCTCGAAAACGGCTCTAACGATTAAAAAAATAGTAAATTTTATGTTAGTTCAGTGCTTATGACTAAGATTTTAACTATGCAGCATTTCTGAACTTATGGGAACCTTATTTCCGTAAAAAAAAATATATAATAAATACACATATTACATAATACATTTTTATAACACATTTTAACTTGAGGCCACACTAAAAAAAAAAAGAAAATTAAAAAAAAAGTGTATTTAAAATAAATACAAATGTGTGTGTGGGGGGGGGGGGCTGAATGATTTACTTTACTCGATTATACATACACTCTTCTCTACACTTGTTCCCTACACTCTTATTTATTGTATGACAATTATGTAGTAATGGGAAGCGTGGTCGAGAGGCTAAGTGCGCTTGAACTTGGCTTGGCTTGGCTACCTAGATAGAAGGGGGCTCGAGGTTCGACACCCGACTAGGGCAGAGTTGTGTTTACTGAGCTGCCTAAAGATAGCACGGAAAACTAACTTCTAGATACGACCTCCCCCCACTGGTCCACAAATGCGATAGGACCAAAGCGCTCTGAGCATGCTATAAGCATAAAAGTAGCGCTATATAAAAGCTATAATAATATGAACAGATTCGCTTGATTCACTTGACGATAAGAGATAATAGCAGCGTATAATAATAAATATCTTAACTCTTTTTTTTAACACTTACAGCTTCCTGCACGGTGCATTGAATAGCAAGCTGTTTTCAGACTCTTTAACAACTAGTGTCCACTGTAGACCATTTGTCATAGAAGGCCTCAACAATGATCTGTGACGTCACGAATGTGGGCAGTGGAGCCCAAGAGCTTGTTTGGTACGTCGTACAGGCCTGTGACGTGGCAACGAACTATGGTCTAAACTGCCCAAAGGTTGCGACGTTGCAGGTCTTTTATGAGGACTGGTCTCGGTCCACTGCCATGAGATAGGTGAAGGTGCGGCGCCAAGTAATACGAGGACGTCTAATCTGCGTTTTTTTTTTACACTCTGTCTGTCTGTCTGTCCAAAAGTTTATACACGTTATTTCTCCCACTTCCAATCTCAGATCAAGCTGAAAGTTTGCACAATTATTTCTTTTACCTGACAACATAAGGATCAATAAAAAAAAATATTTAGTGAATAAATTACTTTGTTTGGTATTTCAAATAAGGGATAGAAATAGTACTTGACTAAAATGGTGGTATATTTAATAATTATAATTCATATGGCTGAATTAGTCCCCTTCTAGATTGTTATCTAAGGCTTATTACGCAATGTACCATTTGACCGATTCATACTAATTGATACACGTAATAAAAGTTTTGTTGTTGTTGTTGTTGTTTTATAATATATATTTTGTTGTATATTGTTTGTTTCGTTGTGCCTCCGTGTTATTGCTTCCCCGTGAGCGCGCGATTCACATTCGGAATGTCATTTACGATATTATTATCAGCATTACTGATTAGATGGTATTATTTGTGGATTCGCATGTTCACATGCGTGTGAATGAGACTTGAACATGTATTATCTCCCCTGTCTCCGTTTCTCTTGTATTTTTTCTCTTGTTTTTATTTTTACGTACATCTTTTTTTTTCTTCTTTTTTCTCTCTTCAAGTCACGAGATTGTGTTGAGTCTAAGTCAGCTGACAAGACAAACATCACTTCAAAAATTCTTTCTCTCTCTGACTCTCTCTCGCTCTCTCTCGCTCTGTCTCTCTCTTTATCTAAGTCTCTCTCTCTGTATACTCTCTGTCTTTCTATCTCTCTGTATCTCTCTCTGTCTTTCTCTCTCGCTCTCTCTGTCTCTCTCTCTCTATCTTTCTATCTCTCTCTCTCGCTCTCTCTGTCTCTGTCTTTCTATCTCTCTCTCGCTCTCTCTGTATCTGTCTCTATCTTTCTATCTCTCTCGCTCTCTCTGTCTCTGTCTCT
>JADKLZ010021217.1:13706-34343 GCA_021533235.1 Biomphalaria straminea | reverse complement strand
CGTAAGGGTGTCACGTGATCCGTATTTTTCATTATTTTATCAATATTATGAATTGGCTAAATTTGTTTATTTATATTTGGTAAATGGACCCCATTAGATGTCACTGATCCAGCTAAGCAAACCTTTACATCTGGTGTAAGTCTCATTTCACTTGTAACAAAAATTCCCATTCTTTTTTTTAATGAAATTATGTTGCCGCTATTATGGAACGTGGCATACAATAGAGACATTATGATCACAACATCATTGCAAAGTGACAAGAACATTATCATTCTAATATATTATAGAAAAGTCTAAGACAAAGGCTGCAAGTGTAAATATTTTGATAAATGTACAAAATGTCTTATATACCTTTATGCTGTGTTAACTTTAGAATAGCTGCCTTTTATGTATGTTATGTGCTTGAATGATTTAATTTTAATCTTTCCTGGGTATATTTCTTGATATTTAGGAAAAAACGTATTTGCACCTCAAAATACGTAGATCTATTTCCAGGTCTGCTTTTCCATTTTGGCATGTAGGCATCTCTGGTCCGAACAAGCCATAAAAATGTATCTCGAACAAAGGAACTTAAAGATAATGATACATTATGTGTTATATTACAATACACTAACAAGAATGTTTAAAGGTTACTTCATTTTATTAACGTGACCAAATATTACAATCATCAGTCTAATACATCAGTTTAATACACACTACTGACACACTTAACAAAAAAACGTGAACACGTGAACTCACTGGACACAGAACTAGAGAGACTACAAGAAAACAAACACACACACACACAACATACATAAACATAAACACACATATAAATGTAACAAACTGTTTTATCACAAATCTCAGGACGTCATTTTTAAGAAATCTCATTAATGAACGCGAAATAACCGTAACGTTATTTTGATAACAAACATCATACCATTGCCGACAAGGACACCCAGTATTTTAGAGGTAGGGTCAGGTATACAAATTGATGGCGATTTTAAAGTTTATTGAACCCATTAATAGTGATGCAAAGATAAATGATTATTCTTCAATGCCTGTTACACTGTAGACCTATTCTTCATATAAGCCTGCTACTCATGCTCCGGCATTAACTTCAAAGTGGCACATAAGTATAGTCAGGGAGGTAACTCGGAATTTGGGGGGCCGGGAGCTTGACCTCTTGGGGGGCCCCGCTCCATTCTCCGCCCTATTTAATTTTGAATTTGGGGGGCGGGGGGATGTTCAAATTTTCCCCCTCCTTCCTCCACCCTAGCTACGCCACTGCGTATAGTGACAGAGGCTTCAAAGACCATCTTAGGCGTCAACTTTCCTTAGCTGACATAGAAGAGAGCCCCTGGCTGCATGCGGCGTCGGAACGTGACAGCTGGAGGTCACTCACGGGGGCCGCGAGATAAACATTGGAGATAAAAGGAAAATCCGCTACCGAGGACAAACGCAGACGGTGAAAAGAAAATCTAAATCGACCACCTGCGGGCAATGGTTTTGCTTGCCCTGGATGTGGCAAAGTACGTAGGTCACAGCTGGGGCTGCGCAGCCACGAGAAATACTGCATTCCTCACTAATCTTCGGACTCGAAGACAAGCCTTATTATTATTATAGTGATTAAGAAACATGAAAGTAAATAGATGCGAGTCATAGAGATAGAATTTTGGTTATTTGTAATTTAATTTTATAGAGATATATGTCCCTATCTCTTAGTACTTGCGCCCCCTTCTCTCTCTCTCTCTCTCCCCAATGTCCTTACACTAGTCTCTATCTACATTCCTCAATGGCCTGTGAAGTAAACCACAACTCAAGTGGTTGCCAGAAATTTATTCTTGGGGCTGTCAAATAAATAGGATCATAAATCTGCTCACTTGAATTCAATCGATTGTTAATTTACTGTGAATCAAAGTACTCTACCTTGGTAGCCTTTCAATTGTCCCTGACATTTGTAGGTCAAGTGTGTCTTGTAAATTTAACACAATATGCCAACGGTTGTAGATTATATTGTCACATTTTTTTTTCATATTTTAATTGATAAGTTATGTAACTTGTGTTATAATCACACAACTAACTTCCACCTATCCTTTGATCTGCTGGACCGCTGGGTCAGTACATAAGATCTGACAACCTTCTTTCTTCATTCATATTTGTCTTTGATATAATTTCATCGGATGTTCTTTCTGAACATATGGAAGCTTGCCTAATTGGACCACTTCGGGGGCCGATTTTGAGTTTGTGTTTCCACACAAACTGTCTTTGTAACCTTGTTTTATTTTTTTTTTTTTTTTTTTTATTAACGCGTTGCTTATATGATTATTATTTAGATCTTGTTTGTTTTTGTTTTGTTTCTTATGCACAGGTAAGTGATATGCAAATTATGGTCCGCGCCCGCGTGCCTTTGTTTTTATAGCACTCATCTAGTGCATTAGAAAGAAATCAAAACAAATTATATAAGTGTGTGTGTGTGTATGTGTGTGTGTGTATCAAAAGAAGTGTGGTACAACGCGTGCATGACGTAACAAACAATCTCGTTATTAATAGCACTGGAGAAAGAATAGAAAAGAAAAGCCGGTCACTGTGCTGGTCAGACAATATCCTCGTGTATTGTTTCTCACTTCCACATTAAGGATATGTATCAATAGGTTACAAATAAGAACTCTAATAATGTTAATCTTTAAAAAATAAATCTAAAAAGATTCTGGAAATAAAAAAATCACCCTTTGGGCAAGGATTTTGTGATTTTAACATCACAGATTAGATACAAGACACCGATAGCAAAGACAAACAGACACAAACTCTCTTTTGTTCCCCTGGCAATCAGATCATAAATAGAAAAAAATCTGATATAAACTTTTCACATGTAAATTATGAGTGAGTCTGGTGTGAATGTACATTTTTGGTTTCTTATAGTTATAATGTTTTTTTGGTGTAATACACAAATTGTAGGACAAATTTCCATACGGACAATAAAGATTATTATTATGATAGAAGAACGAGTATTCTTTCTCTGGCGCAGCCAGGGTCGAGTTTCGTTAAAGGGAAACACAATTCATTGTAGTCCCTTTATCAGTTTCCACTGAGGAATTTTCTGGTGATGTGGCAGGTCTGCAGCAGTACCGCCCTCTGACAGGCAACGAGAATGTTCCTAGGAATGCCAAGGGCCTTGAAGGTATCCGTGAGGTCAGTTGTTATTATCCCCTCGGTTGATATAACAATGGGGTATATTGTTTTAGAAAGCTTCCATTGACGCTTAATCTCCAAGCTTAGGTTCCCATATTTTCTTTGTTTTTCCAACTCAGTTTTTCTTAAATTATGAGATAGTGGTACGGCAATATCGATAATGGTAGCGGCTTTTTCCTTTTTATCAATGAGCAGCAGATCAGGGCGATTAAAATCAACTGTTTTGTCGGTCAAAATAGGTCTATCCCAGTACAGCAGATAATCAGTAGACTCGAGAACCTCTTGTGGCGAGTATTTGTAATAAGGAGGAGTATCCTTCCCGATCAAATCGTGTGTCAAAGCCAAGTGCTGGTGTATTAACTTTGCAACTTGGTTATGGCGACCTAAGTAGGCAGATTTCGATAGGGCTGAACATCCTTCCATTATGTGTTCAATTGACTCACCAACATTTCCACATTTTCGGCATTTGTCAACAATATTGAGTTTTAGGATGTGTTTCTCGTAATTTTTTGTCCTAATTACTCTGTCCTGTATTGCTGTAACAAAGCATTCAGTTTCAGGGTAGAGATGACCTACTTTGAGCCATGCTAAGGAAGCAGTCTTGTCAATGTTGTCCCCATGTAGTAAAGCCGGGAATTTTCCGTGGAGTGCTTTTTCTTCCCATTGACGAATCTCATGCCCTGCGTCGTCCAGTCCGATATTAACATCGACATTGTGTAGGTTCAGAGGGGTCGCATCGGAGTCGTATTTGCGTAGGAAGGTAACTAGTTCGTTTCTGGAGGTGTGAAGTTTTGATCGTATTTTTGATACTTGCGTCTTACACAGTTTGAAAATGTTCTGCAATCCACGGCCTCCATCTTTCCTGGGTAGGTATAACCTTATGGTGGAGGACTTGGAATGTAGGCATCGAAAACTGGTTAATAATTTCCTCGTGAGCCTGTCAATGTCATGTAGATCGGTGTCAGTCCATTTGATGACACCGAAGGTGTATAGGAGCACTGGGACGGCCCAGCTATTTATTGCAGTGATGAGGTTACCGCCAGACAGTTTTGTGCTGAGAATTTTATTAATTCTTTGCTTGTATTTGCCAAGAAAGTCCTCTTTTAATTTTTTATGGTTTATCTTGCCATTCTGGTTTATCCCAAGATATTTATAAAGAGAGGCAGAGTCCAGTTATTATTATTATTATATTATTATTTAACATTTCATATTTAATCCTATTGTTTGTTTTTTTAATCCAATACACCCTCCATTGCTCGCTGACTACAAAGTAGCTTTACTACCGAGACAACAGAACGGCGCAGCAACATTAGTTGTACAAAGTGAAACAGACGAAGTTGCTTTAGGAGCAACACCCGCCTTAGGAGGACACAGACAGAAGCGTAACGTCTTCCAGTTGTGCAGGGTCATCCGGAAGTACACCAACAACTCCTGCTTTGACTACAACAACTATGGCTGCTTCTGTGGATTGCGCAGCAGGGGAAGTCACCCAGTGGACGATGTAGACAGGTAAGGGTGACAATAACTACTGATCAACAACAGTCTGTTTATGGAGGTTACTTTTTACCTGGGTAATTAATTGATTCTCATTTACACACCTAGGGCTATGCCGCTGCAAAGGCGCACATTTCAAAAAAAAAAAAGAAAATGTCCAGGATTGATATTATTTCATTGACATTCAAAATATTTGGGCATAGAGATAAATAAATATAGACTGAAAAAAACGAAATAACTTCATGTAACCTGAAAACATGTATATCTATTGTATTCGGATTTCCGAATTCTAAAAAAATTGAACAATTGCATGATCTTCAGTCTTAGAGATTAAACAAAACTCATAGACATAGATAAAGTGCACAAAATTGCAAGTCACAAATTTTCATTTCATAAAACTCTTTTATCGGCCATTCTATATGTTTTTAAGTCTATGATTGGGGCTAGAAAATCCAGTTCAATATGTATAGTGTGATAAAGAACTAGTGCGCATATTTAGATGTTAGCTGTATCTTAATTTCTCTAAACAAAATATGAGTATTTGTACAAAGCTTACATTAACTAGCCTCCACCTTTATCTAGATGTCTGATTCAAATTTTGAACACGTTGTGTCTCCCACTTTTTTCTTCTCGAGCATGTTAAAACGTTTGCGCAATTATTCATTGTCAATGACAACACACGAATCAATCAACAAATTAACCAATTAGTTAATTACATAGTGGTATTTAGTTAATCTGGTCTGATGTCGAAAAGGGAAATAAATCTTACAGTATTGAGATTTCTGCCTGTAAATATGGAGGTCTTCCTGTTAGATAAGTCCCCTTTTCTCTTTTTTTATTTTTATTCATTTTTTGGGGGGTTAGGGTTAGGGTTTTAGGGTTTTAAATACGCTTTCAAAAGATTGGCACAACAGAGAAGAGAAATAATAATTGGTATGAAGCCTTATTCAAAATGTCAACAATAGCGTATACTTCCAGGGTTAATGTTGGAAAGTAGCCACTCTCTAGCACGGTCCTTTAGTTCTTAGTGGAAGTTGTGAAGATCAAACGTTGTCGAGGAAGTTTAAAATTGAACCTGACTATCGCCCACTAAATACAAACATAATCCAGCTACCATTTTAACCCCTATCTCAGTGTGTAACAGCTGACCTTCGTCTCAGATCTCCTATATTACCATTTGTTTTCAAAATTCTTTAAAGTCCTACAGTGAAAGTCTAAAGCTTCCCTTATATTCAAATTATTTGGTGCTAGAAACGGTACAGCAGCGGTTCGCAAACTTTTAAAGTTTGAGACCCCTTTTACAAACCCCGACTCTTCCGGGAGACCCACCCACCCACCCACACACACATGAATAGAAGAATAGACAAAAATAATCCATAATTTCGATGGTCTTAAGCTACCCCTAGCAAATCGTCAATCAACCCCCAAGGGGATCGCGACCCACAGGCTGAGAACCCCTGCGGTATAGCTTATAGAAATTGATTCTGCAGCATTCAAAAGTGCCCACAAATCAAACAGTTGTAAAGTTTACAAAGCAGTTTTCTTTCTCTTCGACTTTAATCATTATTTTTTTACCAACCACAAGCAAAACATGTCTTATTGCTTGACTTACAAACACGGCCGGTGCTAGCTATTATTAATTAGCGCGGGGCCCACTGCGACCGCATTGGTTGCAGTGGCCAAAGACCGGTCCTTCTTACAAAATCATTTGTTTCTTTGCCTTATTAAGTCATTCATTGTTTTATTTTTATAAAGTCACTAGATAGATATTAGGCCTACCCGCTGCACGCGGGTCTTAACTTGCGTATTGCTGATGTAGTCACTTATATAGTGTATTAGAAACAACTAAAAAATAATAATAATGTTATAAGTAAAGCGAATGCATGAATTCGCGATTAAAAAATATTATAAATGGAGCTAAAAATAGCTAATAGACCAGAATTCACGCGATCTTAAGAATAGAATTGCTATTTAGAAAAACAAATTTGAATCTTAGTTTGATTAAAATATGATATGAATGAACTATAATTAGTATGTTCATGTGCTTAAGTATAAAACTATCTTTGCGAAGAGAAGTTTTGTCATCTTAGAGTTGAATTCGAGTTTTAGACTTAGAATTAGAGATATGTGTTACATTTCGCGTAATGTCTTAGGAAATAATGTTCGTCAGGAATTCTAAATTCGCAGATATAAGGAACGAATTTATGTAAAAATGCTTTTGAAACACAAATTTGAAGCTTAATTTTACTAAATAATGAAATCAAAAGAATATATTTTATATTTTCATGTGTTAAAGTAAAAAAATATATGTGTAAAGTGTAGTTCTTAAATTTAGATCTAGATCTAAATCCTTTTGGTCTTTTCTCATGCCAACGTTGTAAACAAAGCCTAGATCCATAAAATACTATAGCTTTAATAGTCAACTTTTTTTTTTGAGGGTCTTAAGTTTTAGGGCTACAATACATACACTATGGTGTAAATTAGTACTTAAGAAACATTTCTGCCAAGTTTTATCGAGATTGGTCAAGCGGTTTTGATTTCTATTTGTAACATACACATTCTACTTTATAATATAGATTTCTTGTTTTTTGTTTCATAAAGTCATTTCTTGTTGTTTGACTCTGTCCCCCTCTATCACTGGTCCTTCTACTTCCTCAGGTGTTGTCTAGAACATGACCAATGTTTCACTTCACTGAGATGTACACTTCTGACTTTTACGACTTACTCTATGAAGTGTTCAGGCTCAAAGTGTACTTGTACAAGTAAGTACACACTCATGTACATGTGAACAGAATAGGGCCTCAACCAATAATTTATTTACAACAAACAATTATTCCTTTTTCCGCAAAGCTGTAATGTTAACAATATTAAATTAATATAAGAAATTTATAACACTTAAACAAAGCAAAGAAGACACATATACACCAATTTTTTTTCCAAATAAATTATAGAAATACTCTCAAACGAGAAGATAACAAAGCCTCTATAGATTGTAATGAATTGTTCAATCTGTCTTGAACTATAGATGATTGTTACATTTTAACAAATTACTCAGCAGGCGTTTGAGTTTTCTTGTTCGGGTGTACTCAATGTAGTTGATCAACAGTACATACTAAACAACATCGATTATTAACTAGTGACTATTAACTAGTCAACACTGAAGAACATTTCATAAAATATTTAATCCAAGATAGGAGAGCCACAGTCAAAAGTCATAGTTGAAATAAAGACTTCTTTACCCTAGAGCAGTGATTCCCAAAGTGGTCCATATGGACCCCCAGGGGTCCACGAGGGCTTCCAAGGGGTCCACGAAAGTGAAAAAAAGAATTGGGGGTCCATGACATGCAAATGGGGGTCCACGATAGTGGATCTCATTTAAGAAGGACTTGAGTTTGAGTTTATTATAAAATCTCACATTAATGGAATCACCTATTATATCATACAAATAAACATTGTTTAGTTTATACTTTATTATAGCTAGGCCATTAAATTTGTATTGTATAATTGGAATGAAAAACATATTTTAAATTTTAATACCTCATTTAAATAGCTTTATTTGGTCTCAAGATAACTAATATTTAACATGGCTGAATCTAAATATAAAATAGACTATGGTGTTACTTTCTAAATTTTTTCTTCTTTTCTCGACGAACTTATATTGCCTAAGTGTCTTTTATTCAAGAACATTTTATGTAACGACACCATGAAACTACTTAAGCTGGAGGATAGTTGGAGACAAAGCCACCCTGATAAGATTGGAAAAACTATTGAACACTCTATAATAAAGTTGAGAAAAGATATACAATTGACAAAATATTTGCTTTCAAATTTTAAGGAAAATATAATGGTTTGCTGTGTCTTTAAATATATTGCGAAATTATGAAAACGACATACAATTGGCAAAAAAAAAATGAATGAGTTAAATAATATTTCAAAATTTAAATAAACAAAATGTGTAATTTGAAATTGATTAATTTTCAAAAATTTAATATAACTTAAGCAGGGGGTCCACGGAAAACCAGAAAACATGTCAAGGGGTCCACGAGACAAAAAAGTTTGGGAACCACTGCCCTAGAGATTCTATCATTTAGCTGATTTTTCCAGTCTTTAACCCAAAATATCCCAAGCGTAACTAGTCTCGTTCAATATACGTCTTCTATGGTGCGTCGCTAAATAACTAAAACTATAAACGAAGTGCCTGACAAGATATATTAAATTACCACCCGTTTCGGCTAAATATCTCATGAATATCTATATGCAGTTTATCTTAGAATAAATTTAGCTTTATCATTGCTATTTATATGCAAAATGGTTTTTAAATGTTTAATGCTTTATTGTTGGTGCTGCTGCTTTTGTTATGTTTACAATACCTCCATTCATGTCACTTTTTCTTGGAACCTGGATCCAGAAACCTGGACAGATGATCTCAAAAACGACTCTAACGATTTTCCTGTAATTGTTTTATTTTAATTTTATTGTATTTAAAGTTGTATAATTTAAAGTTGTATAATGAAGGTATTGTCTTTTTTAAAAAATGTATTTTTGAATGTTTCTCTTGTTGTTACAATAGATTCCTTTAATACTTCCTCTAAGCAAATGTCAGTTCCTATTCATTTGATTCTGCAGTGCTAATAACTGAATACATCATACAAATTATCATATATTTTGAAAGAAGGTTATTTTATCAGATTCTATAGAACAGATGCACCTTTAAAACAAGCTTTTTGTTGTTACCCGCACTATAGGAAACTCTCCAATACAGTATAAGACAGTGATGCTCAACCTTATTCGGTCGGCAGTCCATTTTAATTTCCGACACCCGTGTCGCGAGCCACATCACCAAAAAGGTTTTTAAAAAAAAACATTTGTATAAGAAAGCCGTGAATCTAGTACTTACATTAGTTCATGAGACGTCTATCTTAAACCAACCCTTACATATACGGCTGCATAGATGAGACACCAAGTGGGAGCACTGAATCTAGAATTCTAGATGTTTGTTCGTGAGAAAAGTTTGCTGAAAAGTTTATCCTCAGTGCTTGTAATTATGTTGATCATCCTCAACACTTGTTTTCTGAGATTTAGAAAAAGTTTCAAAAAGTAACAAGAAGTAGAAATAAGTTTTGAATTACTGAATTTTTTTCTATCTGGGAAGTCGATCAGTACCAGTTGTAGCTTTGTCTGGGCACTTGACACAATGACTTTTTGAAATGACTAACATTGTTCAATCTGAACACGATCTGAACACGACCATCATCATATGGTTCATCACATGGTCCTGACTTTGCACCTTGCCTCATAGAATTTGTTGATGAATAATTCAATGAAGCCACAGAGGCTCAATTTTAACTTTGTTAATAATTCTTGCTATCAACCAAACTTCTGGAACCATCAGTGTCATGCCCACTAATTTCTCCCAAGGAGGATCTTCTGTGATCTTCTGACTCCGCCAGTAGTGGCCCCAAGCATGCTTCTTATAACTAGTAGTTTCTCTGATCTTAAAACTGCTGTTTTCAATGCAATTAAATACCAAGATTTTGAGAGGTATAGGATATGTCAGTAGACTCTCTCAGATGACGGAGATATTTACCAATATCTTTCAACCGCCTTGTTCTTGTCACGAGAATGCTTCAACAGCGTTCTACCACCACTGCTAGCAAGCATCTTTTTCTCCAACCGTCGTTGACAAATGGCTTCGGGTTTCTACTTGCAATATGAGAAACTCTGTGTCTTGTCTTACACTCGACTCATTTCCTTGTCTTTTTCGGTAAATATTCCCATCAATCCTCCAATCTAGGCGCAATCTAACAATCGCGTCTCAAACCAAGAATTCATATGTTTAACTTTCTAGAGTTGTTAAATGTTTGTTTTTTTTACTACAAACAATCTTCCTATAAATACGCCAATTGTTTTTATTGCAACTAAAACATAAATTTAAAAAAAAAAATTGAGAACCCTAACGAAATGAAAGAAAAATTTTCGAAAGTTCTTTTTTTTTTTCATTTTTTGCAGACATATCCGTGGGCCGGATGGAACCACGTCGCGGGCCGGATATGGCCCGCGGGCCGTATTTTGGGCATCACTGGTATAAGAGATACATTGAATATTATGAATGCTACATGAATTTAGAGTGGCTAACTGAGAGATTAAAGGTCTTCACAGCACTTTCATCTTGCAGTAATATAGCTTATATTAAGTCACTCCGTCTGTCTGTCCAGTACACATTTAGTACATACCTTTCTCCTACTAACCATTCTCGAACCAAAGTGTACAATTATTCATAGTCGTTAACTAGTCAGTTAGTGATAGCTAATTAATTTTGTATAGACTAAGGGAGATGAACCTTGCAGTATTGTGAGATATGACGGCGATGTTGCGTTTCTTCTCCTTAGTAAACTTTGTTTTTAAAAAATATTTTCCTTGTTTCCAGAGGATTTCTATAGACGTGTGGTACGAAGGGCACGGTGCAATAAATAGTTCGAACTTTATACTGGATCAACTAACCCATAAAAATAAACTAATCTATAGTCCCGATAACATGACCTATGTAAGACTCCACTTCATAGTTCTAATATAAAGAGGTTTACTTTGATGATGTCTGGGGCGTTGATCAGAAGTGACAAGCGTTTGATTTGTAACAGTGACAGACAAGACTGACGTGACCATACACATACGAAGTAAGAAAAAAGTTCTATGTTATTACAAAGCTTATATCAACTCACTCTATCTGTCTGTTACAAAGTTTGTATATGTTATTTTTACCTCTTCCCATTCTCGGATCAAGTTGAAACTTTGCACAATTATTTATAGTCCCTAAGAAAACATAAATCCATCAAAACTGTGATTTTATCATAAAAACCAGCAGTATATAAAAATACATTTTATAGATAGATAGATAGATAGATTGATAGATAGATAGATAGATAGATAGATAGATAGATAGATAGATAGATAGATAGATAGGTAGATGGATGGATGGATAGATGGATGGATGGATGGATGGATGGATGGATGGATGGATGGATGGATGGATATTTTGTTAGGAACAGTGAATAATTGTGCAAAACGTTTCAACTTGATCCGAGAATCGCAAGTGGTAGAAATAAAATTTGTACCAGACAGACAGAGTTGAAATAAGCTTTCTAAAAACAAAAAAAAACTACCATCAGCTTCATAAATTGGAAAAAATGAAAGCGTAATGATAACAGAGAGACAATTATGGTAAAAATGGAGACATCATCTGAAAGCAACATTGAAAATACAAGGCAAAGAATCGCTATTTAGCCTCTTGTGTAATTTGATATTTATTGTATATCTATACCCACTACAATTGTTACAAAATTATGAACACTATAATACGATACACGTACCGTGTAGGGCACTGTGGTAACCAAACACTACAACTTTGAAAAGTAAGGACTGTGATTTATAAGGTAAGATATTATTTGAGCATAAAGTAGGGAAACAAATATTGTCTTTTTTATATTTCTAGTTTTCTTTCTTTGTTAACAAAACGCGATGTCTAGCGTGACCGAATGTCTTTTGATAGAAATAATTACTCTCCAAGTCACATGTCTGTGTCATTGTCAACAGATTCCAAGACCTCGTCGTGCCGGTATGGGTCATGCCAATGTGACATCAAGTTTGGGGAATGCCTCCATGCGGCGCGCTACAATAAAAAGCACAAGAAATTTAACACTTTAAGATGTCACTGAAAGGACGAACCAGCAAGACAAACTTGAAACAATGTCTTCATTTGTGTTAAAAGTGCCGGCACGGCCCATGAATGTACACTTTCTTAAATGTAAAAATACATTAAATGTGATGATACTTTCTTAAATGTAAAGAATTTCGAAAGAAATATTACACCCTTTAAACATTATATTAATCAATGTGTATTTCGTTCAATTTTTAATATCTTGACCTGAAATTTTCTTGTCATTCTAAAAGGGGTCAAACAGAGCTGATACATTTTTTGGTATCAATTTAATGTTTTTACTTTTTTTATTAAATTTTTATTTTTGCTCGTTTGTTTTTTAAAAGCCAAATAACTTTGTCAAATTAAAAAAAGATATTTAAATGAAAAATTTTGGACTACTACAAGGGTCGTATTTACGGCGGGGCAGAAACTAGCCATCAAAGGGGTTCCCCCACAAACAAATAAAAATTAAAATATGTATATTCAATATAAAAAAGAGGAACATGGCAGGTACTCTAATGTATCATTATCCTGAGAGAGAGCAAGGAAGTTGGATCACGCTCTTGGCGCCACAAGCCGACAGATATTCCACACACACTAAGGGACGTCAAATGGGCTCCAAAATTGCTAAAAATTATAGCAAAAATTACTTGTTTGGTTTCTTGATCTGTCTTACCGTTAATCTATTTTTAAATGTACGCCATCCTTTCACTAATTTCCCGTGCCCCCACTTGAGAGGGGGGGGGGGACGAATGACTGCCTTTCTATATTAGGGATTAAAATATACGCAAAAAGATATAGTTGATATAGACAATGTTAAAAAGTTGTGTATCTAGACTAGATTGTGTTATTGTTGTTTTGTGGTTTTAAATTTTTGCGATTTCTTTACGATAGTTTTCTTAAATAGGTTTTTAAGTCTCAAGATTGGTTTGTTCCTAATCAGATGTGATGATATTTAACATGTTGCCCTCAAAACTATCAGAGCAGCCGTTGAGAAACTATAAAATAAAAAGGTGTAAGGGAAATAACAAGTAAAAGTCAAACTGTGATAATCTGTTTCTTTAATTATCTGCACCTTTTACATATGTAGTTCTAAATATAGTAGGTAAGGTTTACACATGGATAATTATTTATTGTTCTGGTTAACTTCAAGGTAAATGTAAACAATTACATTATCAATAATTAGATTTAGCATTAGGAAACCTAATTAATGTTACGTAACAGAGGCTTATGTAACATTTTTACCTAAACATCACAAATTAAATTAACGTAACAACAATTCCTCTATTCAGGTTGCGCATTGAATCACAAAACTATGAGCTAATGAAATCTAGACACGAATCTCGAAAACGGCTCTAACGATTAAAAAAATAGTAAATTTTATGTTAGTTCAGTGCTTATGACTAAGATTTTAACTATGCAGCATTTCTGAACTTATGGGAACCTTATTTCCGTAAAAAAAAATATATAATAAATACACATATTACATAATACATTTTTATAACACATTTTAACTTGAGGCCACACTAAAAAAAAAAAGAAAATTAAAAAAAAAGTGTATTTAAAATAAATACAAATGTGTGTGTGGGGGGGGGGGGCTGAATGATTTACTTTACTCGATTATACATACACTCTTCTCTACACTTGTTCCCTACACTCTTATTTATTGTATGACAATTATGTAGTAATGGGAAGCGTGGTCGAGAGGCTAAGTGCGCTTGAACTTGGCTTGGCTTGGCTACCTAGATAGAAGGGGGCTCGAGGTTCGACACCCGACTAGGGCAGAGTTGTGTTTACTGAGCTGCCTAAAGATAGCACGGAAAACTAACTTCTAGATACGACCTCCCCCCACTGGTCCACAAATGCGATAGGACCAAAGCGCTCTGAGCATGCTATAAGCATAAAAGTAGCGCTATATAAAAGCTATAATAATATGAACAGATTCGCTTGATTCACTTGACGATAAGAGATAATAGCAGCGTATAATAATAAATATCTTAACTCTTTTTTTTAACACTTACAGCTTCCTGCACGGTGCATTGAATAGCAAGCTGTTTTCAGACTCTTTAACAACTAGTGTCCACTGTAGACCATTTGTCATAGAAGGCCTCAACAATGATCTGTGACGTCACGAATGTGGGCAGTGGAGCCCAAGAGCTTGTTTGGTACGTCGTACAGGCCTGTGACGTGGCAACGAACTATGGTCTAAACTGCCCAAAGGTTGCGACGTTGCAGGTCTTTTATGAGGACTGGTCTCGGTCCACTGCCATGAGATAGGTGAAGGTGCGGCGCCAAGTAATACGAGGACGTCTAATCTGCGTTTTTTTTTTACACTCTGTCTGTCTGTCTGTCCAAAAGTTTATACACGTTATTTCTCCCACTTCCAATCTCAGATCAAGCTGAAAGTTTGCACAATTATTTCTTTTACCTGACAACATAAGGATCAATAAAAAAAAATATTTAGTGAATAAATTACTTTGTTTGGTATTTCAAATAAGGGATAGAAATAGTACTTGACTAAAATGGTGGTATATTTAATAATTATAATTCATATGGCTGAATTAGTCCCCTTCTAGATTGTTATCTAAGGCTTATTACGCAATGTACCATTTGACCGATTCATACTAATTGATACACGTAATAAAAGTTTTGTTGTTGTTGTTGTTGTTTTATAATATATATTTTGTTGTATATTGTTTGTTTCGTTGTGCCTCCGTGTTATTGCTTCCCCGTGAGCGCGCGATTCACATTCGGAATGTCATTTACGATATTATTATCAGCATTACTGATTAGATGGTATTATTTGTGGATTCGCATGTTCACATGCGTGTGAATGAGACTTGAACATGTATTATCTCCCCTGTCTCCGTTTCTCTTGTATTTTTTCTCTTGTTTTTATTTTTACGTACATCTTTTTTTTTCTTCTTTTGTCTCTCTTCAAGTCACGAGATTGTGTTGAGTCTAAGTCAGCTGACAAGACAAACATCGCTTCAAATATTCTCTCTCTCTGACTCTCTCTCGCTCTGTCTCTCTCTCTTTATCTAAGTCTCTCTCTCTGTATACTCTCTGTATTTCTATCTCTCTGTATCTCTGTCTTTCTCTCTCGCTCTCTCTGTCTCTCTCTCTTGCTCTCTCTGTCTCTCTCTCTGTCTCTCACTCTCTCTTTCTCTGTCTCTCTCACTCGCTCTCTATGTCTCTCTCTCTATCTTTCTATCTCTCTCTCGCTCTCTCTGTCTCTGTCTTTCTATCTCTCTCTCGCTCTCTCTGTATCTGTCTCTATCTTTCTATCTCTCTCTCTCTCTGTCTCTCTCTCTCTCTCTGGTGGTATCTTTTGCTTTTCCAAGTATCTCTTTGGCTCTTTTTATTCCCAAGATAAGCTTACTAAGACAGATAACTTCGTATTGTATTTCTTGAACATAATGTTTGTTAAAGTCGACCTCCTTCCCATTGGCTTTTCACCAAATAGATTTGCCATTATCTACATGGAACTTTATAGCCAACTAACTCTTAATTCTCTCTCTCTCTTTCTCTCTCTCTAACACACACACACTCACTCACTCACACACTCTCTCTATTCTCTTTTTTTTTCTTTTATCCTATTTTGTCGTCTCTCCCTCTCTCCTTCTCTCTCTCTGTCACACACACACATATATATATATATATACACATGTATGTATCTATGTATGTAAGCATGCATGCATGTATGTATGTGTGTATATGTATATGTGTGTGTGTGTGTATCAATGAGATTCATATCTAACGAATTGATTACTTTTAGTAAAATCATGAGATATGGAAATCCTTCAGGGTAGAAGGCTTAAAAGTAAAGTAGCAACTATATATATAACACTGAACCATTATATTCAAATGCAAAACAAAATCTAATAAAATACTCAGAATTACTTTGCTACGACAAATATGCAGAAATTCTCTTTCTTCCCTAATGTTATTAGAGCATGGTATGGATTGCCTGAAAACCAATGACCTCTCAGAATTTAACTCTTTCTCTCCGAAATTATTTCTCCACCTTTTGAAGAAATTCTTTATTTTGCTCATTACTATTTCACTAACCCTGTTATGATTGGGCTTCAATAGCTTTGTTGTTTGTAATAAAAAAAAATGTTGTATTTGGTCTAGAAATAAAGGGAAATGCATGCTCTTTTTATAAAACACAAATTCAAACTTAAACAAAAATAAGCATTTTTTTAATGTAATGAGGTTAAATGAACGATGGTATCGCCGATTAAGAGAGAAAGAGTTATGTCATTGATTATCATGCATGACTTAGTTGACCATGGGACACGCGTAGGACGTGATCATTTTCTTTTTTTGAAGTAACGTCTGTATTTTATAAGATAAGATGTCAGTCATAGACACGACACTTAGAACATCAAACTTTTTTTAAAAAAGCATTTTTCAGATGAGCCTAAATGAGGTGAATCACGTTGGGTTAGGGTTAACAAAAGGTCCAAACCTTTGATTAATATACACTGAAAAAGCCTGCAAACCGTATCTTATGAACTAGAGGTGTTGAATCCATGGAGCGCATATCTATATGACAACATTCAAATGACAGATGATAATAAGAATTTGCAATTTTGAGTTTATCTTTGTACATTTATTCATTTATTAAACGATAACTATAAAGAGAAATATTCGAACGCCAATGCTCTACGCATGTGCCACACAACACAAATGATAAATAAAATTCGAGTTTATTTATCAAAATTTAAAATTAAACGTCCTACTGAACGGTACATCTATAATTCTATATCTTTTAAAATTCAGTCTCTTTTTAGCGGCCCCCGTAAGGGGAAAAAGCCGCTATTAGGTTTGTGCAAAGTGTCCGTCTGTCCGTCTGTCCGTCTGTCACACTCAGGGCGCCGAAACTAGAAGAGATACGAAAAATATTTTTTCACCATTAAATGCGGCTTGAAAAGTTTAGGTGCAACGGCTACTTTTAGTTTTCTAAAAGCAAATCGTTTAATTTATAAAAATTATTATGCAAGCGATTTTTTAATAATAAAACACCAATTGTGAAGCAATTACGTAAATCTAAGGGAGGAAATGTTACTAGAAAAAAGGCTCTTGGCATGTAGATATCACGCACATTTTTTAAAATGAATTTCTGTCTGTCTGTCCGTCTGTCCGTCTGTCAGACTCAGAGCGCCAAAACTAGAAGAGATACGAAAAATATTTTTTCACCATTAAATGCGGCTTGAAAAGTTAAGTTGCAATGGCTACTTTTAGTTTTCTAAAAGCAAACCGTTTAATTTATAAAATTAATTATGCAAGCGATTTTTTAATAACAAAACACCAATTCTAAAACAATTACGTAAATGTAAGGGAGGAAATGTTAATATAAGAAATGCTCCACACACACAGATATCACGCACATTTTTTAAAATGAACTTTTAGCAGCGGCTTTCGTGTACTAGCGTAAAGCCCGGAAATGACTTGATTCTAAACTAATTTCTTAAATTTTTTTAAAAATCTGATTTTTTAAAAAAAAAATGTTTAGTGCCCCCATTAGAATGAAACAAGCATATTTTTGTGCGTTTTATCTGTTGGTTGGTCTGTCCGTCACGGTTAGAAAAAAACACTAAAGGCTTTTGACTTAGAAGGAACATCCGAAACATCTTGCGAATAGGCGGATCTGACAGGGATCCGACTTCGACGGGGGCCGCCTCTGAGTTTGTTTATCACACAAACTATCTTTGTAATCTCGTTTTTTACAAATATTGCCTAAATGAGGTACATTAAGTCACAGCGAAGTGACATTTTGAGTGGTCAACATTCTATGGAACAATAACATTTCTTGATTGAAATCCTTAATTTGGACTTAATATTAAGGGGAAAGTACATCTAACTTCTCCCCTCTCCTTTATACCTAAAACTTGAGAAACGTAATGAACTCTCTTATTTCAAACTTTTGAAGAAGTACTCAACACTTTTTAGACACTATAACAAAGAAATTGTCACAAAACCTTAAAACGACACTACAAGAAGCGATGGTCACCTTGATTATGAGTGTAAGACAGAAAAAGACTTTTCGTATACCTCAGGGGAAGCAATCCAAAAATTGTTAAGAATATTCTTTTCCTTTCCTTTCCTTACTTCCCTTTGTTGTGACATATAGACGGAAAGGGAAAAAAATATATTAAAACAAATTAGTATTACTTAATCAGACTGCCCTAAAATGGCCAAACTGTAATATTGCGATAATGTTATATCTGTTTTGAGAGTATTTAGGGTTAGATATACATAACGTTTGAGTAATTATTTTTTTATTTGTTCTTTAAAAAAACAAAAGGAACTCAATAAAGATAAAAGTAGCCCAGAAATGAGGCAAAGAAAAGAGGCAAAAGCCCAATGACGCCTAGCCTGTAGAAGGCTCGACAACTGATGTCAAAGCAAAAACTGAGATAATATTTTTTTATTTCAATGACTGTCTCGTGACTTATTTAGGAACGCAGATTCGTAGACATTTAAAACAAAAACTGAAACATTTTAAACATACTGAACTGTAACGAAAGATAATTCGTACTAACATTTTTATCTCTATATTATTCCAACATGTTTGGATAATTAAATGGAACAACAGAAATTGTACTAAAAGAATAGACGGGCCTGTCATTAAAAGAGATACTACTCAAGGCCAATTGACAGAAATAAGTGGAGATAGACTGTAAACAGATCTTGTGTGGTGGCCCAACGGTTCAACAGATTACGTCGTAGTTGTCTATTGCCTTTTCATCGCTTGCTCTGTCTGCCTCTTTTTCTTTTTCCTGGTACTGTTTCCTAAAGGAAGGTCTTTGCGAGCCCTAAGAACCTTGTGATATGGACATAAAGTTTTAGTATCCAGTTTTTGACAGAAGTTAGAAGGACCTAGTTGGAGCCAATCGCTGGACTAATCCTGTCTCTTTTAATCTCTTTGTAATCTGTCTTTGAATCTGATACCTAAGATCTTCCTCTCTAGTTCTGTCAAAGGCACATTCCTTGTTCCATATGCTAGGACAAAGTTTTACAAATGCTCCTTCTTTTCTAGTGCTATAAGAGTATGGAATGGGTTGTCTAAATCAGCCAGGAAAACCAATGACTTGGTATAATTTAAGTCAGTGATTACCATGCATAACTAGATTGATATAGGGGCACTCGTAAGACGTAATTATCTTTTTTTTAAGAAACATCTGTATTATATAAGATAAGATATATATTTTTTTTATTCCACACTTTTAAACTTCTTTCTCTATTTCTGTCTATCTCTTCACTCACCCTTTTTTCTATTTCTCTCCCTCTCTCTTTCTCTCTCTCCGTCTCTCTCTTTCTCTCTCTCTCTCTCCTTCTCTTCTCGTTCTTTCTCTCTCTCCCCTTCTCTCTCTCCTTCTCTCTCTTTCTCTCTCTCCTTCTCTCTCTTTCTCACTCTTTCCCTCTCTCTCCTTCTTTCTCTCTCTCACTCTTTTTCTCTCTGTCTTTCTGTCTTGCCTCCTCATTGTTCGTCTTTCGTTTTTTTTTGTCTCCTTGTGTCTGTGTCTCACAAGTTGTTTTCACGACTCCAAGTTTCTGACGATATTTCTCGTCAACCAAGTCCACAGAAATTCCAGCCTCTATTAACTTCTAGTTTCAACTTTCATTGATCTGTTTGCGCTGTTTGTGTTAGGACAGTTTCTTCTTCTTTTACATATATGTCTATAAAGTTTTGATATTTATCAATGAATGTCATCAAAGATGTGGGCTACACAAAATTGTTCATTATTTATGTGGTTCAATTATAAAAACCAACTGACAGCAAAGTCTCCTCTGACCTTCTTCGTTCTCTTTTAAATTGAAGAGCTCCACTCTTGTAAAACAGCAAGTACAGCGAAAAATATCAGTTAGAGCCGAGAATAATGGAAACTATAAAGGCGACCCCATGATGTTTGTTTTGTATAATATGTTTATCCCGGCTGTAATTACTAACTAAAGTACATGTCACTGAAGACCTTTTTTTTTTTCTTCTGTATGCTATTATAAAGTACATGTAGACTATTCTAGACATTATATTACTTTGATTACAAGTCTGCTCAATACTTGAATAATATTTCGCTTGTTGTTTCATACCTGTGATTTGTGGGTAGAGACTGGTGATCTGTTAGAGTGAGGTCTTGGTATATACAAACGTGACTTCAGGGAAAGAAGATTTTAAATAACCACAGGATGTCCTTTACATCGTCTGCTCGCAAGGTCAGAGAAAGCAGGTTTATATTGTCTGCCCCATAGATCGCAAGGACAGTGAA